>PKMM01019661.1:29794-40114 GCA_002933915.1 Eutrema heterophyllum
TTCAAGTTTGATTTGTTCACAAAACAACTAAACCAAATCTCTTTGCGAATAGTTATTTTGCTCACTCTAGGTTCTGTCAGGTAATTAATCGCACTCTCGTGCCTAACCAATTATCCTAAGATCTAAGTTCTAGGTGATCAGTCTAGAATTAGCTTTGAGAACAACCTAGGGCGAAGAACTAATTCAGATGGTGAATCCTAATTATTCAATTAACCTAACATTCAGAGAAAACCCTTATGAGAACCCTGAACCTAACAAGAGAACTACTCAGACATGATAATTGAGACAATAAACATGGCTGAAATAATACTCAAATAAATAATAAAAAGGAGAGTAACAAGAGGGTTCGAAATCTTCTCTCGGACGAACAGAGTCTCAGACTTGTCTCCCTCCGAAAAGCTCTCTCACAAAACTCAGAATCAAATCAAGTGTAATCAAGCGTAGCCAGCAAAAGTGGCTCAAAAACCTAATTAATAACCTAAAACACGTTTTGGGGCTTATTGCAATTACTAAAGTCTTCTGGGCAATTTTGCAATTCTTCAACTCTTCATAAAAGTCGCGACTTCTGTCTTGCTGTAATGAGTATCGACCGATACTAGGCAGTATCGATCAATACTGAGACTCTAAATCGGGTACTCAGCTACACGAGCTTCTGTTTTGCTCCAAAATGCTCCAAAAAGCTCCAATATCTCCAATTATGCTCCAAACGTGCTAAAACATGTAAAAGACTCCAAAATAGTAGAAAGACTCTATAAAACGGACTTATATCATGGCTTAAAAGGGATAAAAATCATGATATATCACAGTCGAATGCCATTTTGATAGCTATTTTGGCTGGTTTAAATTAATCTTATAAGTCTATATGAGCGAACCAAAATACACTCAATAAAATCACCAGATAAATTAATTAGGATACAATTATAGATGAAAGCATTTAACAAAATGGCTATCAACACAGTCGAAGAATAGAATGGTTTGTACGAACGAGGTTTGACCCATACATCACCGACCGGTTGTTGATAGCCAACATAGTTGTCATTTTCCTTGATGTCATTAAGTCGAATGTTATTTAAAATAGTAAGTTTTGTAATTACCGAGCTAAATTACAACATAGCCAACATAGTTGACTTATATTCTCAACTTTAATTATTAGAGAATATAGTATTATAGTGTTGCCAATAATCAGGTTTTCCTCAGCAATTTTTACAGTCGAAGAATAGAATGGTTTGTAATTACAGTCGAAGATGATTATTGGTGGTGTTCATGATTTCGACTGTGTTGATAGCCATTTTGTTAAAATGATTTCATCTATAATCTCTAAAAACTCTTTATTCTATTATTAACAATGAAAATAGTTAATCTTTGTTTCCGGTTTTATCATTTGTTGTGTTTTTTTTTTTTTTTTTTTGACCTTTTTGGTTATTCCTTTATACGTATGTAACTATAATTATTATTATTATTTTTGTAATGTGAAGTTTGCCCAAGGATAATCTCATCATCGCTCGATCTGATTCCATGTCGACGTCGACGTCGTCGTCGTCCATAGTATCTTGGAACGTTGGGTTTTTTTTTAACAACCCGAAGACTATAAGGGCGATCATTGAATCGCGTGAGATAATTCGTTTTCGGGTGTTGACGATATTTTGTGCTTTGGTATTTTTTTGTTTTTGGTGTTGCTAATGACGTTTATGTTGTTATAGGCTATGATGGGGAATCAGCTTTAGAAACATGTGGAATAGTGGTTTGGATCAATTAATCAAACTTTAGAGACTGGTGGTGGACATCATCCTATGATTCAATTAAAATACGAATGGTATTCAGAAATACGGTGATTCTTTTGATGAGACAAAAAATTATAAAATATACACATGTCTATAGAGTAACAAAATAAAAATAATTTTATATGGTATTCTGAAAATTGGCAACCATTTGGTGTTGTTGTTACTCAACAAAATTGTTATTACCTCGCACGCGTCGTCAATTTCTCTGGCGTGACCAGGGCTCAGCCCAAGTTTGGGAATGGCCGACTTTGAAGACGCGTTACCGCTTCCGGCGCAATAGTCCTCTATTTTCTTCTTCACCATAGTCGCTGTTTTCCTGGACTTGTTCGACATTACTGTCCCCTTGATGAGCGGTGTCGTCCTCTTCTTCGCGGTCTGAGGTGGAGAAGGAGTCCTCTACGTTGTCTATCTCAACTACTTCTGTGAGAGATGGTAAAGCTTCCAACATCACTAGCTGAATCGCGTGGACAAACCCTTTGAGTGCGACTATGCTCTGAGCCAGTGCAATTGGATCTCTTCCCTTTGTACTCAAGATGACCAAATCGAATGAAATCTGGCCCCATGGGTATGCAGAGAAGGAGTCTAGATCCCGTATAAGCTTGGTGTGTTCTTTGACGATCTTCGGAATATGCGACGTCGAGCACAAGACGGCCGCCGTCAACGCCAAACACGCGTACTTAACACGGATATCCTTGTCTGGAATGGTTTTTTTTAAAGCATTTTTATGACGGCGTCGACCGTGATGGATTCCAGAGCATCGAACAAATCTCCCCAGTACGGCTTCTCTCGGACCAGATTTCTCTTCTTCTTGCAACTCAATTTCGAGAATCTGCCACAAGGCAGCCCAGTAGTTATTGTGAATTCTCGCAACGAATCCTTGCAGGCCTGCCGGCGAAAAAGGAAACAAATTTTGTGCTTCTTTTGCACCCTTAGAAGACGTGTGATCAGGAAGTTACCAAAGCTTCCGGAAAATGGGGGTTTCTCCGACGTAGAAATCAGCTTCCCAAACGACGAATTTCGGATGAGCGCCACCTCTTCTTCCGCTAAGGCAGCCATAATGGAGTTGATTCTTTTGGCGGTTTGGTAAGTCGTTAGCCGTTGACCGGCTAGTTCTTCTCCAGCCGCAAAAATTTGTTCTAGGAGTAGGAACGGTTGCTAGTTTTCCTGATCTTCAATTTCGTCAGTCATCTTATCGGCGGCTGCTTGAAGGAATTGCTGAGGCCTGAGAGATAAAGACAAAACGAAAAAACTGATTGCCAACATCTTCAACAGTAGCAGCAAATACGAAGAAATTGTGGATTCCAAAAATAGCAAACAATAATATTGCATCCCAATTCATTATTAACTGACACGTGATTCACAAGGGACAATCAACTTGACAAATGATATTAAAAGTGACACAAGATTTTGAACCTAATAATTAATATCAATCACGGAAAATTTCAACCCATCTGTCAATATTGTTAAAAGTGACACACAAGATTTTGAACCCAATAATAAGTTATAGTTATTTGTCAATACACATTTGTTAATATTGTTAAAAGTGACACACAAGATTTTGAACCCAATAATAAGTTATAGTTATTTGTCAATACACATTTGTTAACCAAAGATTTTTTTTAAAAAAAAAGGGGAGAAACACATAAGATGTCAAAGGAAAGGGTGATTAATCAAACCTCGTTCGTACCTTGTTTTGTGGTCTGACCCATTCTCCTTTGGTCCAATCAAAACGTTGTCTCAGCTGCTTTCTCTTATAGTAGATTAGTTCTAGTAGGCAGTCAAAATAAACCAAATGCTTGTCATCGTCTATCTTCTTAACAAACAGTTGATTGTTATTTTGACGGCACCCAACAAATTTGATTAACAATCAACCCAAGGTTTGTACGGAGATGCTGAGGAGAACCTGATTTTGGTTGCCTATGGTTTTGGTTAGGTTTGACAAAACGTCTTAGGTAAGTGCATAACATGTGTCTGTGATGTTTTTTGGTGAACACATGTGTGGTTTTACCATTTTAGGTATGTTTTTTACAAGTTCTCGGGTAGGTTGATGGATTCTTTTTGGTATGTTTAAAGGGAAACATGTGATGTTTTCAAGTGTTTCCCTCAGAAACATGTGATGGATTAGGATTATTATGTTGTTGGTTATGTATATTGGATAAAAAAAAATAGCTATTTTGGTTATGATTCATATCATCTTGGATTAAAAAAATAGTTACAGGTAACAATGGAAATAAACCAGTCGTAGAAACATGGACTATAAGAGTTTAGATAACAAATTTTCATTATATGGACATTTTTAGAAAGTTTATCCAAATCTATCATCTAATACATTTTTTCCATGGAAATAATAAAAAAGTAAGCTGGATACAAGTTCTTATGTTCTTTTGTATACCACGCTGACAAACCATTATATTCTATATATCTTGAATATATTTCATTCTATAAGTATGTTCTATTTCACATCAAAATGAGATGAAGTTCTATTCTATAAGTTCGTTCCATTTCATATCACGCTAAAATATAACTGAATACAATCCATTACGGAGTTTAGTCTATTCTATATACCTGCTAATTATCTTAGAACTTGCTCTATACTATAAATATGTTTTTTTTTGTATACCACACTGACAACAAATTCTTTTCTATATATCCTGAATATATTCCATTCTATAAACATGTTCTATTTCACATCAAAATGAGATGAAGTTCATACCCTTACCATAAACATACATAAACTACTACAATCCGAGCAAATTGTTCAAAATTTTGTCAGAGTGAACTTGGTTATGATTCAAGAAATTGTTCAAAATTTCTTGATAGCCAACATAGTTGACTTATATTCCTAACTTTAATTATTAGGGAAAATAGTGTTATAGTGTTGCCAATAATCAGGTTCTCCTCAACATCTTTACAGTCAAAGAATAGAATGGTTTGTAATTACAGTCGAATGCCATTTTGATGTCAAGAAATATAGTGTTATAGTGATAAAATTACTATTATATATAACAAAAGCATATATGAGTCAAATAATTATATATCAACACTATAACACTATATCAACAATCACATCAAAATGGCCTTCGACTGGAATATAGCCATTTTTATATTCCATACCATTCTGGCAACACTATAACACTATATTCTCTAATAATTAAAGTTGGGAACAAGTCGACTGTTCTGAAAAATGGCCTATGATCCGCAAAAATGGCCATTTATGATGATGGGATAAATCGATTTTGGTCCAAAAAAAGCATACTTGAGTCCGACGGGAAGAGGTTTTAGTTCGACTGTGATGTCAATAATGAGGTTCTCATCAGCATTTTTACAGTCGACTGTTGATGAATATGTTCATTTATTCTCCCATCTTCAAAACCTCTTCAAGAATTGTATTTAAAGGGGAATGGTTCAAGCCACAAAATAAGGTACGAACGAGGTTTGACTCATATATGCTTTTGTTATAATGGCCTTCGATTTACTCTCTTTTGTTATGTTGGCTATCAAGGATATCACATCAAAATGGCTATCAAAAAAGAGTAAAGATTCATATATAATTACAAGACGTCTTAGGTAAGTGCATAACATGTGTCTGTGATGTTTTTTGGTGAACACATGTGTGGTTTTACCGTTTTAAGTATGTTTTTTACATGTTCTCAGGTAGGTTGATAGATTCTTTTTGGTATGTTTTTAGGGAAACATGTGATGTTTTCAAGTGTTTCCCTCAGAAACATGTGATGGATTAGGATTACTATGTTGTTGGTTATGTATCTTGGATAAAAAAAATAGCTATCTTGGTTATGATTCATATCATCTTGGATTAAAAAATTAGTTACAGGTAACAATAGAAATAAACCAGACGTAGAAACATGGACTATAAGAGTTTAGATAACAAATTTTCATTATATGGACATTTTCAGGAAGTTTATCCAAATCTATCATCTAATACATTTTTTCCATGAAAGCAATAAAAAAGAAAGCAGGATACAAGTTCTTATGTTCTTTTGTATACCACGCTGACAAACCATTCTATTATATATATCCTGAATATATTTCATATTGTTCTCCTCGTAACCAAGATACGAAGAATCGATTATGTTTAATCAAAAAAAATAGCTAGCTTGGTTATTTTACGTCTTATTGCAGAACAGTCGAATGCCATTTTGATAGCTATCTTGGCTGGTTTAAATTAATCTTATAAGTCTCTATGAGTGAACCAAAATACACTCTATAAAATCACCAAATAAATTAATTAGGAAATGATTATAGATGAAACCATTTAACAAAATGGCTATCAACACAGTCGAAGAATAGAATGGTTTGTACGAACGAGGTTTGACCCATACATCACCGACTGATTGTTGATAGCCAACATAGTTGTCATTTTCTTTGATGTCATTAAGTCGAATGTTATTTAAAATAATAGGTTTTGTAATTACCGAGCTAAATTACAACATAGCCAACATAGTTGACTTATATTCCCAACTTTAATTATTAGGGAATATTGTGTTATAGTGTTGCCAATAATCAGGCTCTCCTCAGCATCTTTACAGTCGAAGAATAGAATGGTTTGTAATTACAGTCGAATACGATTATTGTTGGTTTTTATGAATTCGACTTTGTTGATAGCCATTTTGTTATGCTTTTATGTACTGGTTTATTTCCATATATGCTTTTGTTATAGTGTTGCCAATAATGTTTATTTCCATTGTTACATGTAACTATTTTTTTAATCCAAGATGATATGAATCATAACCAAGATAGCTATTTTTTTATCCACCACTATAACACAATTCCATGCACCGGTTTATAGTCCGGTTTTAACCACACAAAAACTACCTTAGAATTAAAGTCTACAAAATCAAGAAAAATGAAAAGAAGTTTCTCACATTTTCCGTTCTTTAAGATGATACGTTATTGCAGAACAGTCGAAGGCCATTTTGATGTCATTTTCCTTGATAAGCTACTGTTCCATCAATCTCATGCACCGGTTTATAGTCCACCCTATAACAAAATGACCTTTGACTGTTATGCAATAAGTCGAAGAAAAAAATGCTTGTCATCGTCTACAACGAGTTTTATTTTCTCAGTTGGCTTAGTGTTATAGTGTTGGATAAAAAAATAGCTATCTTGGTTATGATTCATATCATCCCTACAATTCACATGACAATATTAATCCACAAAACAACAAAAAACTTAATGTTGGTTATACTAAGCCACCAACCATTCAACTCATTAATTGATTCATCCTATTTGTTGGTCCGAGACTTGAGAACTTTGAGATGTTCCTCAATATTTTTGATTTGGTGATACATGTCTTTAATCTCATATTGAACCCTCTTGTATCTTGAACAGCCAACTTGAGCATGAAACGAAATCTACAAACGGTTTATTTTCTTTTTGAGAAGAGAGTTATGTTAGAAATCAAAAAAAGTTTGAAAATAGGAAGAATCGATTATGTTTAATAAAAAAATGTATGTTTCTAGGAAATCTCTAAAGAAATGAGTCAATCGATTAGCTTCTCATTTTACTCGGATGGACACAAGATTACAAATGCAATGCTATTACAAGCAAGAAACCAGTGCATATGAAGAATCTAAATTTTGATTGAAAGTAATTTGAAACTAAAAATAGAATAATAAGCCATATTGCTACTGTCTGGACAGCAGTTTCGTGTTGATCTCAATAGAAAAATTCTTGAATATCAGTAGTAATACTCCAATCAGACTCATGCGGCACTACATAAATCGTTCTGCAATATGCCAATATCCACGTCTGTGTGGGTGTTCTTCATCACCTCCTGGTAATAGAATAAAATAAACACACTTACGAATTACACAAGTTGTCACAGTAATACCATTTGTACCAGTTGTCATATTATCTCTCAATAATACAATTTGTACCAGTTGTCCTATTTCTACAGATTTGAAATAAGATCCAATCGAGTCGAGGATTCTAATTTAAACCATCCCAAGATTCTACATTGTGTCAAAAACAATGTTCAGACACAACAAAAAAAGATATTTCAAAGTATATAGTTTAAACTCTTTAAAAAAATAAAAATAATAGAGTGAAACCTATTTAACGTCGATAAATTTTCTGAAAAACCTCCTTATACTCTGAATAAACACAAAATACTAATATAAAAACAAAATTTTAATATTATGAATTAAAAATAACATACTTTGTTTTATTAAAAGTTTGAATTATTTTTTAATGATGATTAAAAGTTTGTATACTCTGTGGATTCACATAGACTTTTTGGACATCAAAGTATTGATATGCCTTCTCAAAAGGCATTTGTTCATTTATCAAAGTATTAACTATAAAGTATTTCCTACATTTGTCTTTGTGCTCTGCATAATGGAAATAAATATTCCAAGTGCTCTTATATTGTAAAGAATTCATTCTCATATTTGTATGTCGCTTAAGAATCAATTATGTCTCATTGAAACCTGTTTTTTTTTTGTGTGATTTTAACAGATAATGGAAAGAGAACCAAACGTAAACTATGAAAAAATAGTTGTTGCAAACCGTTCAATCCAAAGAAATAATGATGTTGATTAGTCCTATGTCATTCAATCAAAGGATTCAAAAATGTGGATTTTATCACAAAAAAATTAAGAGGTGGCATTAATCGGATAAAACACTATATTATGGAAAGTTCATTGAACTAATGATATGTGGTTGCTTCTCATCTGGTTTAATCTTTTCTTTGTGTAGAACTGTTTGAAAAAAACTTACTTATATTTTCTTAATTAGTGTTCTGTAACGCCCGCGTTCCGGAAGAATTGATTATTGGGGTGAAATAATTAATTCGGGTTTGTTCCGGGTAGTATCGATCGATACTAGGCGAGTATCGATCGATACCAGTTCGAGGGGCATCGATCGATACAGGGTGGTATCGATCGATACCGTGCGGAGTTAGTTGTTTCCTTATATCTTCTTCTCTTCTTTTCTTACGGATAACCATTGTTCTTTGGAAACGAATTGGTCTTGCGCAAGAGAGAGAGAGAGAGAGAGAGAGAGAAAGGGAAGGAAGCTTGGTGAAGCTTGGATCTTGCGAGATCAAGGGGATTTGAGCTTGGTGAGAAGCTCGAAGAAGGGATTGGAGGAGCGTTGGTTTTGGCGTGAGACGGAAGGTCTTCTAGAGCTCGATCCGTCCGATTTAAGGTGAGTTGTGACCAAAGGTTAGCAATTAAGCTTGTGTGATGCTTAGTTAAGCTTGATTGTTGAATCTTGTGGCTTGTGTGACGATTTGTGTGGTGATTTCTGGGTTTAGATTTCGCGTAGGTCGTGAATCGCAGGGGAGTATCGATCGATACCAGGGGTGTATCGATCGATACCAGTCCCTTGTCGGTAGACTCATGTTGAGTCGGTATCGATCGATACTAGGGGTGTATCGGTCGATACCACTCCCTTGTCGGGAGGTTGTGTTTTGGTTTGGGCATCGATCGATACCAGGGGGTATCGATCGATACTGGTTGTGGTTGTGCGTGTGTTTAGTTTTTCATAGAGTTGAATTACTGATTGTGCTGGAAGTTTTAATTGGTGTTAATTAATTCTTCGTATTGTTAATTGCTCATTGTTGTTAATTGTTAGCCTGTTGTTGGGAGGATCAATCTCACTCAGCGTTTGGTTAGCCAAATGTTGATGCATCACTTTTGTCGATGCAGGTAAAGATAAGGCGTGATCGTGGAATCGAGGCAGTGAAGAGGGGATGATTAGGACCCGGGGTTTTTCATTGTTGTTTTATTGCTTTCGTTGTAGAACTGTTAACACTGGTTTGTGTTTATGTGTGTTATTATTTCCGTTTAAAAAAAAAAAAAAAGTGTGGTCGTTTCAATTGGTATCAGAGCCCTCACGGTTCTAGGAGCCTAGGTGGTTCTAGAATAATTTGGGTGTTGTGTGGGGTCTTAGAATCATCCTCTTCGACCCTTGCGAGATTCCACGGTGATTATCTTTATTGTGATGATTGTGTTTGTTTTCTTAGCTTGTGCTTCTGCACGTGTGCAGATGGCTAGAGGGCGTGGTAGAGGTCGTGGCCGTGGTAGGGGTCGTGGCCGGGTACCGGCGGAGCAGTTCGAGGAGTCGCGTGCGAGTCAGGTTGGGTCCGAGGGTGTGTCTGGCGTGCGCGCCAGTGTGGCTGGTGTTCCAGCGGGTGCTGCGGGGGTAGCAGCGGGTGATGCTCGGGCCCGAGATGATCGCATAGCGGATCTTTTGACAAGGTTGTTGGAGCGGTTACCGGAGAGGGTACCGGCTCAGGCTCCTGGGGTTCCGGTAGTTGGGGAGGCTCAGCCTTAGGTGGCAGCTGCGGTTGCTGAGGAGCTCCCATCCTACCTTAGGATGATGGAGCAGATGCAGAGGATTGGCACGGGGTTCTTCTCTGGAGGTGCTAATCCTGAGGACGTTGATGCGTGGCTGAGGAGGTTAGAGAGGAATTTCCTCTCGAGTAGGTGTCCCGCGGGATACCAGGTAGATATTGCGGTCCATTATCTAGAGGGTGATGCGCATCTCTGGTGGAGGGGTGTGGCAGCACGGAGAG
>PKMM01019739.1:0-14933 GCA_002933915.1 Eutrema heterophyllum
TCAACGCAATTACGAAGGTTAGATGTGTATCCGTCTGGGAATTTGACACTGTGCTTAATCCAATCGAAGAACTCCTCCTTTGAAGCCGCATCCAACCGGAAAGCAGGGGGCATTGATTTCCCGTTTGCCATTACATGCAACTCCTTACGGGAACAAATAGCTGGCAAGTCCAATCTGGCGTTCAAATGATCTTTCATCTTTCCTTACAAATTTAGAACAGTGTTCATGATGTTGTCGAAAAAGTTCTTTTCAATGTGCATCAGATCTAGATTATGGCGCAACAAATGGTCTTTCCAATATGGCAAATCCCAGAAAATTTTCTTCTTGTGCCAATTGTGGTACTCGCCACAACCTTGAATGGGATAATGCCCATTACCCCCGCATGAAACTGTCCTTTCAGCACCCAAATCTCTCAACTAAGTCATAATATAATTTCCATCTAACTCAGGAGGTGGATCATCAAAAACGTTTTTGTTCTTTCTAAACAATGTTGTGCTCCGACGATATGGATGAATATGCGGTAGAAATCGTCGATGACAATCGAACCAAGAGGTCTTTCGTCCGTGCTTCAATTGGAACGGATCAGTGTTATCTTGACAACCCGGACATGCCAACCTTCCATGCGTCGACCATCCAGATAGCATACCGTATGCTGGGAAATCACTTATGGTCCACATAAGTACCGCATGCATCATATAATTCTGTTTTAGAGAAACATCAAACGCTTCAACACCATTTTTCCACAACATTCTCAACTCATAAATTAATGGCTGCAAGAAAATATCAAGGGATCTCTTAGGATGCTCTGGACTGGGGACGAGGATCATGAGGAACAAAAACCCTCGTTTCATGCACAAAGTTGGTGGCAAATTGTAAGGTGTGACGATTACTGGCCACAACGAATATTGTCTCCCATGCTTTCCAAAAGGGTTGAATCCATCCGTAGATAACCCGAGGTATACGTTCCTTGGCTCACACCCAAAACTAGGATAAACCTCTTGAAAATGTTTCCATGCTTCTGCATCTGAGGGATGCGCACTCTCTCCATCTGAGTTATCTTCCGCATGCCATCTCATAGGCCCTGCCGTGCGCTCAGATTGATATAACATCTTCAACCTATCAGCTAGGGGCAAATACCACATCCGTTTATGTGGAACAGGTTCTCTGCCACCTGTATCCTGATACCGAGGTTTGTGACAAAAGCGACACTTCAACCAATTTTCGTCCTTTCTCCAGTAGATCATACAGTTGTCGATGCACACATCTATCATCTGATACGATAATCCAAGACCAGCTACGAGCTTCTAAATCTCGTAGTATGAAACCGGTGCAATATTATCTTCAAGGAAGATATCTCTCACAAAATCAGCTATCGCATCAACACAATCCTCTGCTAAGTTGAAATTCGTCTTTATAGTCATCAATCTGCTTGCAGTTGATAGAGGCGATATTCTATCTCTACATCCTTTGTATAATGGCTGCTTAGACACATCTAGCAGATCAAAAAACTTACGCGCTTCTAAATTTGGTTCATCTATCATGTTACCATCCTCAACATGATACGATGCTATGTTTTCACAAAACGCATCATTCACCATATGAGTGTAACCTTTTTTTACATCTACTTCCGGTGTTGGTTCCTCTAACCTAATACCCGAAGTACTACCAAACCTACCCGATGTGCTACCATAATTACCATAATATTGCACCATTGAATCAGTTTCTCCGTGGGTATACCAAATCTTGTAACCAGGCATAAATCCAGTCCTATATAAGTGCTTCCTTACTTCCCTAACAGAGACTAATCTATGATTCCGACATTTAGTACAAGGACAATACATAATACCGTATTCCGATGTCATGCTATTGTTTGACGCAAAGTTCATGAACTCCTCCACACCTTGTGCCATCCGTCAATTCTCCCATCGCGGGATCACGCGGAGGTTTGTCCATCCACGATCGAAAATAAGACATTGTGTAATTTTTGTGTGTGTGTGTATGTTGTGAATGAGGGGGAGGAATATTTATAGAGAAATATTCAGCGACTTTCCGATGGAATTCCGAGGGATTTCCGACGGTTTATAAATTGCAAAAGGCTATATAACGGCTACTACAACGGATATATATCCGTCGGAAATCGGTCAGAAATTTCTGATGGCAATATATCCCTCGGGTATTGGTCAGAAATTCCCCACCGATTTCAGACGGATATATATCCGTCAGAATATTCCGACCGATTTCCGACGACCTTCCAACTGTCGGAATATTCCGACCGATTTCCGACGACCTTTAAACCCTCGGTATTCCCTCGGTACTCCGTCGGAAAATTCCGACGGTTTGAAGGCCGTCGGAAATACCGTCGGAAAGACGCGTGTTTTCTTGTAGTGCTTCCTTTCACCCGATCTGCACTGTTTTCTCGAAGAAACCGTAGATCAGCCTTCTTCTTCCGTCCCTTTCTCCACACTTATCTCCAACTCATTCTCCGCAAACAAACTTTCAGTAGGAGCTTGTTATAAATTTGTTTATGTTGTCCGGGCCAATGGCGCATCAGCAACAATGGCCAAACTTTGCACCTCATTTGGAGGGCTTTGACTATCTTTAAATTCCTCTGTTTCCCTGCCAAAACATATAATTCATTTTCTGGTTCCAAACCTGAATTTTTCTCCTCAACTACTTTCTTCAAGATTATTACTTTCTTGCTTCCCCCGTTTATGATACACTTGCTTTCGAGATGACCCCACTTGGAGCAACGTGAACATCTTATTGATAACCATGGGTACACAAATTCAACTTCAGCATTGATTTCCATCTTTGATTTAAATCGATACTTTTTTGGCAGCTCCTTCTTCATGTTTGCATTGACAAAAACTTTTAAATTCGTGCATAGCTCAGTATCAGGATGTAACTTTACCGGATGACCCACTGCACTTGCGATAAAACTTAACCCTTCCCAAGAAAACATCTTGTGGGGAACGTTTTTGATTATGATCCACATCGGAATCGTTTTAATCTCTGGTTCTTCCTCCTCCTCTTGCACCGGTGACCACTTGGAGATGATCATCGGGATGTCGACAATGTTCCATATCCCTTTTCTGAGCACCCTCTTGCTCGTTGTTACATCCTTGATTCGAAATTTAACCGTTGTTGGAGTGACATCAAAAACATTGATCTGAATACTATTGTCTCCAAGCGGCCCAATTTTGTTTACGATAACTTGTATTTTAGCTACATGTGGAGCTGTTGATAGAAACTTTCCTTCCATAAGATCTTCCCAGAGTGGGATCGAGTTGTTGATGATATCGTCCGGAACCTCCACCGTGGCTTCTCCATTGACCATCTCCACTTCAACAACATGGTTTGATAAGGTTGGCTTGCTCTTCACAATATTGACCCACAATCCTTTCTTTTCTGCTTGTGCTGGTTTACCTTGCTGCTTCCCCACCTCCAGAGACGGCGGAAGCTCCATTTCCGGTGCTGCCATGAACTCCGGAACACCTTGCCGACGATGAAGACTTGAAAATAAATGATCGCCTTTTTCTCCTTTTTACTATTTGAGAGAAAATCCTTTTTTCTCCTTTTTACTATTTGAGAGAGAATCATATGTAGATTTTGTTAGGATGGTGAGATTAGGAGAACAACAATTTCACAGGGCCAATTTCGGACACATTTTTGGAAAGTGTCCAAATACTTGATCTGCGGAACAATAAACTCTCTGGGTGTCGTGTTAACATGTCTTAATAAACAATAACCACATCATCGACATCACAAAAACAAAGACATGAGAAAATTGATAAGCATATCCTTATCTCATCCGATGAAATGACGGTCATTACTGTCTTTGTTTTCTTATCCTCTATCAGGTTCACACTCATTTCCTGGTCCTCTGTGGTCTCTTGGCCTTCTTCTCAAAGTGTTGCATTATGCTTTTTCTCTAAATGTGGTCAATCACCTACACATATGCATGTTTCTCAGTATTATTTGACCTTATATGCATCTCTTTCTCATGGTCTAGTAATATAATCCTCTGCGAAGTCAGATTATGAATATTTTTTTCCAGAATTTAAGAATTCCACCATGGCACAAGCAGTGTGAAAAGCTCTCTAATTCACAGTTGATCTTAGCTTAACTTAACACTCATTCTACTAAAAACTAATATAGACATAAAGGAACTCAATAGTTGTCATCATCTAGAAAAAACTCTGAACTATGTCTTAGAAATCAGTATAGAACCTGATGTTTTCTTTTGGTGGTATCTTTTGCACCCCTGGTTTAATCCGGTATGAACCGAAACCGACCCAATTGACCCTGATTTACGATGGTTCATATCCGAAAGAAGCAGCCCACATAAATCTCATTATCTGCCTCTGGGCCCATTAAGCCCGCCTTTTCATTAAGTCGGCACCGACATGCGAGATTTACGGAATACTTGCTTATCTCGAAGGGAAAAAAAGAAAACTTCCCCGAGGAAAAAGGAAATTTAACATTATCCGAATTCGAGAAGGAAAAGGAAATTGTCCAGTTCAGCCGATAAATGATCCTTATAAATAGAAGACATCATTCTTCGTTCAAACGATCGGACAATTCATTCACAAGAGACATGAGAGAACATTAGCTCCGAGATTACCGCCTTTAGTTTTCTCATCTCCTACTTTCTGATTAGCTTGTCAACCTCTGACGACCTAATCCTTCTTTATACTTTGCCGATCTAAACTCAATAAAACGAGATTCCGATCTTAACCTTACTGTTTTAACCCTTGTGTGATATCCACTATCAATAATTGGCGCTAGAAGGAGGGAGTCTAACAAAACCTAACGAAGTTTCAGATCTCAGTAAGTAAGATCGGCAATGTCAGGAACACCAGACGATCAGCAGAACGCTAACAACAACAACAACAACAACAACGGTTCGGGCGACAACAACCCAATCAACCCTATCGGATTGACGCCACCACCAGCTCCTCAGACTGCGACCTCCGTCACCACAATAGGACAAACCCACTAGAGTGCTATCATGCAGGTCATGGCTCAGCAAATCGCAGATTTAGTTCGAGATAATAAGGAACGATACGACATCATGGCCACACAAATCAATGAACTTCGTCAGAATCAGATAGACCAACACCGGCCTGAGAGCAAAACTCCCCTGCGGTATCACAACATACTCCCCGACCTCAATCATGCCGGGACTATCTAGAGTGGGATAATCTAACCACCAACACTAGGGTCAGCCGGCAATCACACAATTCGGCAGCCCATTACCCCGGCTACCCAGCGCGATCTTGAAATCGAGGGCGTAAAAGCCCAACTGCGAGATATGAACTCCAAATTCCATCAGGAAACTAGTTCGGCACCAGAAATCGATCGCGTGATCCAGGAAACGCAGAAAACCCCATTCACCTCGCAGATCGTCAATACTCCAGTTCGGCGCATCGAGAAAATCAAACTCAAACCCTATAAAGGAAAGTCTGACCCCCGCAACTTCATGACTTCCTTTGGCATAATCATGAACCGACTTCAATTCAACTTCGAGGAAGAAATGAACACGTCAATGTGTCAACTATTCGTAGAAAATCTCGACAGACTCGCATTAGATTTGTTTTCCCGACTCGTAGAAAATTCAATCAGCAGCTACAACGAACTCTCAACCGCCTTTCTCAAACACTTCTCCATGCATATAAAGCGGAATGCTGGACACGCCGACCTCTGGGCAATAGAGCAAAGCGAAAAGGAATCCTTGAGAGATTTCATGGAGAGATTCAAAGCAATAGTCGCACATTGCACAATGGATGACGACGCCACAATCGAAGCCTTGTATATAAATCGCCGTTTCACAAGGAGATGTACCGTAACCGACCTCTCACTTTGGAAGATGCCCTTCACAAGTCAAATACTTACATTATCGAGCAAGAAGGGGAGGCAGCCAAAGAACAACTAAGGGAGGAACTTCGAAAAACTCGAAATCAATTTAAACATATGAACTTCCCAGATGCCGAGATCAAACATATACCGAGCCTCTTACTGGATTCACCGGAGAAAAGACCATGACTGTCAGAACAGTTAAAATACCGATATATATCGCTGGAGTTGCAAAGATGGTCAAGCTCCCCGTCCTCAACAAACCTGTGATCTATAACGCCATTCTCGGCACATTGTGGATACATGCAATAAAGGTCGTAGCCTCGATCTACCATCAGTTCGTCATATTCCCAACACCGAATGGCGTATACACACTCAAAGGGAGTCATGCAATGTCTCGATCATGTTACATCAGCGAATGGAAACTCAGGACGACCTCTCAAACTTGTGTAATCAGCTCGCATAAAGCCCCAACCGATCTACCCGAAACGATAAAAGCAAAACAACCAAAGTGAGAATCTATAATCCAAGTCAGTCTCGACGACCTCCATCCGAAAAGGTGCGTTGGCATCGGAGCTGAGCTAGATGAAGAAATAAAAATCAACCTTATTTTTTTCCTTCAAAGGAATATTTCCACATTCGCATGTTCCATCGACGACATGTCTGGTATCAACTCGAAGATAACATGTCACAAACTTAAAATCGATCCGATCTTCAAGCCAATCAAGCAGAAAAGACGTAAGCTCGGCCCAGAAAAAGCGCAAGCCGTGAACGACGAGGTCGAACGATTATTAGGGGCTGGATCGATTACTGAGGTCAAATATCCTGACTGGTTAGCTAACCCAACTGTTGTCAAAAAAAAAAATTGGAAAATGGAGAGTTTACGTCGACTTCACCGACCTCAACAAAGCGTGTCCAAAAGATAGCTTCCCACTCCCTCACATCGATAGACTGGTCGAAGCAACCACTGACAACGAATTCTTATCCTTCATGGATGCTTTTTCAGGCTACAATCATATACTCATGCATCCAAACGATCGAGAGAAGACATCGTTCATCACAGACCGGGGTATTTATTGTTACAAAGTAATGTTGTTCGGACTAAAAAACGCAGGGGCCACCTATCGGAGATTAGTTAACCGTATGTTCGCCAGCCAGCTCAGCTGAACCATGGAAGTTTACATCGACGACATGTTACTAAAAGTCTCTTGTTGCTAAGGATCACGTCATTCATCTCGGTACCTGTTTCGAAATACTCAACTAGTACGGTATGAAGCTTAACCCCGCTAAATGTACATTCGGTGTCACTTCCGAAAAATTCTTGGGATACATCGTCACGCAAAGAGAAATCGAGGCTAATCCGAAACAAATATCCGCCATCCTGGACCTCCTATCCCCAACAACTAAAAGAGAAGTACAAAAACTCACAGATCGGATAACCGCGCTTAACAGATTCTTATCTAGATCTATGGATAAATGCCTGCTTTTCTACCAGTTACTTCGCAGAAATAAACGTTTTGAATGGGATGATAAATGCGAAGAAGCATTCAAACAGCTGAATGAGTATCTATCAACCCCACCGATCTTAGCAAAACCTGAGGACGGCAAAACACTCTACTCATACATTGAAATATATATCTCCGCCGTTAGTAGCATCCTAGTTCGGGAAGACCACAGAGAACAAAAGCCAATATTTTACCCCAACAAAACTCTCGACGGAGCTGAAACCCGATATTCAACTCTAGAGAAACTGGCATTGGCAGTTATTGTCTCAGCAAGGAAGCTCCGACCTTATTTTCAATCTCACTCCATCACCGTGTTAACATATCAGCCATTACGGACAATTTTGCACAGCCCAGTCAATCCGGATGACTTGCCAAATGGGCAATCGAGCTAAGCGAATATGATATTGAATACAAGAATCGGAAAAGCGCCAAATCCCAAGTCCTTGCCGATTTCCTCATCGAACTACCACAGGAGCTCGTCAATACCGACCTTCCAAACATCGAAAAATGGATAGTTGATAATGGATCATTTCAATCCTTTGTCAATTACCCAAATATCTTGCCATTGTAGTATTTGGGGATCAATCCAAGGAGGCACAAGAATAACACACTAAAAATGCAAGAAATTGCCTAAGCTAAGCAAATCAAATAAATGTGGCAGTTTATCTAACAATCTAGTTAAGTTTAAACCCAAATTAAAACAAGAACTAAAGATAATACATTCAAAGAACAAAGGCAAAGCCAATAGAATGTATAAAGAAAAGTAAAATGTAAAATTTAACCAAAAATAAGAAAAGTCAACAAAAGTCAACTTAAAAGGTCAACATAAAGTCAAAGATGAAAATGCAACTATATGAGAGAAAATGTGGATCAAGGCATGGTATAATTGATTGGAATAGCTGATGGTTGAATTATGGTCCCTAAATAGGCTTTGTGAAGTACTAATCTAGTAGTTTAGGCTCTTAAGTTAACTAATTAATTCCCATCACACTAATTAATCCAATGAACATCTTAATTAGCTATGATTCCTCATGCAATTAAAACATCAAAGGTCATTAAGTTCAATCCTAAGAACTTTATAAACCATCTTAACATCTAATCCTTTAGGCTAAGCTTGGTTAATTCATTTGGTTTTGGTTGGAGAATTTCATCGAACACCTTGTGGATGTGAAATTCTCTTAGTTTTAATTTGAGAATTCACATCTCAATCTAGCATTAAGAACTCACCAAATAATAGATTCCATAAAATCTAGCCTTAGGAAACCATAACCCAATCAATTACTAACCTAATCTAACCATAACCTTAATCCACAAAGAAGACTACTCACTAATCATGATAAAATCAACAAAACCCAAAGAGATAAAACCCAAAGAGATAGTGTTGATATCCATGATTAATGATAAAAGATAAGAGAGATTAATGTTTATATAACAAGAACTTGCATTAAAACACTTAAAATCTCATACAAAAATGTAGAAGAATCAAAAAGGAGAAAAGAGTTTGCAAAAGAGAGAAGAAGATATCCTTGAAAAATTAGGTCTAGAAGGCTTAAATAGTAAATCTGGGTCGAGTCGGGTCAACCCGAATTAAACCGGGTATTGACCCGGCGGGTTTGGATAGTTATGGGTTTATATCGGTCTGTTGCACTGTGCATCTGCTCGATGCATCTGGTCGACATAACTTCTGGGGACAGTTCTGGAGGACTTGTATCGGTCTACCACTGACCGATGCCACTGCCCGATAGAACTTCTGGTACTCTGTCTGCGCGCCAGACAGACATATGCTCACTAAATGACTTGAAACAAGCGCCAAACGAAAGCTAACTCGATTATCTATGACTTTCATCAAAATCTCCGAAGCTAAATCCAAATAAACATCCTTCATCTGGCACGATCTTTCAGCCACTTTGGATGGCCTCTGCATTTTCCTTGATTTTTTGGGCATAGCTCTTTCTCCAAACTGGTCCCTCTTGCTCCAAGATCTTCCTCCAAACTCTATTAAGCCTCTCCAAGTCCTAGAAACACTCCAAATGACGCAAGACTCTCGAGGACCTATATGAAACCTAACAACTTCTATTTGAGCTTAAAACACTAAGAAAACATCATAAGACATATTCAAAATGCACAAAAGCTAAGTGTAATGCATGCTTAAATGAGTTAAAATATGCATATATCGATACTCCACGTAGACGGCTCATCATCTCATCGCGGGTCAGGGGTTGGCATCCGCCTCAAATCACCAACTGGAGAAGTTTTGGAACAGTCATTCCAGCTCGAATTTCCGGCATCAAACAATGAAGCCGAGTACGAAACAATGATCGCCAGATTACACTTAGCCAAAAAGGAATTGGGGCAAAACATATACACGCATACTATGATTCTCAGCTCGTAGCAAATCAATTCAACGGCGACTACGATACCAAAAAGAACGAATGGAGGCATACCTCAAATTGGTAAAGGAGCTCGCTGCCGAATTCAACACGTTCAAACTCACAAAAATACCTCGTGGTGAGAACGCGCCAGCTGACGCCCTAGCAGTCCTCGCATCTAGTTCGGACCCACACCTCAAACGAATGATCCTAGTGGAAAGTATCCCTCATCCAAGCATCGATTCACCTAAGGAATGCAACGTAACCACACGCCGACGTAACTACGAGGTCGATCCTACTGCCGAACGAATCACAAACAGAACAAAGAAGGATCAAGTTCAGAACTCCATCGATGAAAGTG
The DNA here is from genome assembly GCA_002933915.1 of Eutrema heterophyllum. Taxonomy (NCBI): domain Eukaryota; kingdom Viridiplantae; phylum Streptophyta; class Magnoliopsida; order Brassicales; family Brassicaceae; genus Eutrema; species Eutrema heterophyllum. The sequence continues at coordinate 10,092 of PKMM01019739.1, forward strand.
AGAAGCAAAAAACCCCCGATCAGCAGTCTCAATTCGATGACGATAAAGACGAGTCCGAAGGACATCATGTCCCTATGGATATCGAGGCCGAAGAAGAAGAGCCGGAAGATTGGACAATCGAACTAAAAATATACATTGAGGACGACGAAGTGCCTGCCAACAAATGGGCAGCTCGACGACTCAAAATGTGATCGACCTCTTACATCCTCATGGATGGCGAACTGCTTTGATGGAGTGCCACAGGCATGCTGCTAAAATGCGTTTCCTGAAAAGACACTCACGAAATCATGAGAGAAGTCCACGAAGGTGCAGGTGACAACCACTCCGGAGGTCGTTCCCTAGCCCCGAAAATCAAAAAGGCGAGCTGCTACTACTAGCCAACGATGGTAGCAGACTGCGAGAAGTTCATAATAAAATGTGAAAATGCCAAAGGCACGGCCCAATGATTAATCTCCCGACCAAACTCTTGACGACGTCAACAGCGCCTTATCCCTTCATGCGATGTGGCAATGGATATTATCGGTCCTTTACGCCGATCTACCAACCAAGAGCAATACATCCTTGTCATGACTGACTATTTCACTAAGTGGGTCAAGGCCGAATCCTATGTTGAAATACACGGCCTTGATGTTCAAAAGTTCGTCTGGAAATACATCGTGTGCCGACATGGGGTACCTTACGAGATCGTCACTGACAACGGATCTTGGTTTTTTCTACCATATTCAGAGACTGGTGTACCAAATGGAAAATCCGACTAAGCTTCTCTACACCAAGATACCTCCAAGGCAACGGGCACGTCGAGGCAACAAACAAGACCATCAAAAAGCGACTTGACGCAAAAAAAAAGTATGGGCCGACGAATTAGACGGTGTACTATGGTCACACCGAACAACACCTTGACGATCAACTGGCTAGTCACCCTTCTCCTTAGCATACGGGATGGAAGCGTTATGTATAGCCGAAATCGGCGTACTAACTATCAGACGCACAATGCTAACACGAAATGCCGACCTCAACAATGAAATGCTCCTTGACAATCTCGACACGCTTGAGGAGCAGCGCGGCCAAGCCTTACTTCGAATCCAAATTACCAGCATTTGGCAGCTCGTTATTACAACAAAAAGGTTAAAGGCAGAGATTTTGAAGATGGCGACCTCGTCTTACGAAAAGTCTACCAAAACACCAAAGAGAAAAACACTGGCAAGCTCGGCGCTAATTGAGAAAGTCCTTACCAGGTTATGAAGGTCGTCAAACCAGGAGTTTATCAGTTCATGAAGATGGACGGAACTTCAATTCCTCGATCTTGGAACTCGATGAACCTCAAACGCTACTACTATTAGGTCGACATTCTACAGATATTAAAAATAAAAAAGACGCTCCCCGAGCTACTACTTCGTCATATTTTTCATTATATAATTCGAACTACGAATGGCTTGATCCCTTTTTCGGAATGGTACGTAGGCAGCCCATCACGGGTTCATCTATAACTTTAATAATGTTTTTTTTCAAAAAACATCTTTGCCAAACTCCCACAGTTCGCAGTCTCACCGAACTCATCGGTAACACATCGACATCCTGGCCAGATGATCGATAGCATTCCACATGAATGCAACTATTAAAAAGCTGAGACCCGTCTCACATGCATCCACATGGTGCCGTGGTGAAATAATCCACAAAGCCGGGACCAGTCCCGCACTGAATTCTCAGATCATCAGATCAACGAAAGGGGGGGTTTGCTGTTGTTGGTTGTCACGGTTATAATGAAAGCAAAAGAAAATAAATAAAAACACGGTTGTAAGCAATAAAAACGGATAGTGGGTCGACATGGATATCTCCGGGGAATGTTCGATTCAAAGCACGGTACAAATCTCTTTAAATAATCGATTCTAGCAAACTCCACAAACTCGAACATGGAATTATACTTAACCTACTTTTGCAAAATTAACTACATATTACCTATCTACTTGACTAGTCAGCTTTCGTTGCTAGCCACGCAAGAGATCATGCAATAAAATCAAGTTCATTAACGTTCACAATACTTTATAAGTATGCTTTCATATCTTATAGCGAAATTGCTCTCCTAGGCTAGTTCCGATATTTAGATTCAACACTTTCGTGGTTCTAATATATCTAAGATCAGTCTTTAGTTCATGACGCTAACTCCATGTAGTAACAATAAAACTAGAAAAAAAGAGATCTAGAATTCGGACATGTCGATCCCCTTTGATGATCCCTTAAACCAAACTACTAAACTACTCAGACATAATCATGCAAGACAAAAATGAGTTTATGAATTGCATAATTAATCAATAAAATCAGAAAGAGACAAAATGGTTCAAGAGAAATCTCTATCTCCCTAAACAAAGAACAAAGAACAAAAGTAAAAGAGTTTGGTGCTAAATTTGTTTCTAAGGGTGGCACACGAAAATAAGACTTCTAAAACATATATTTATAGGTCTCCTGCTCTCTTTTCGCCGTCTTTAGCGTTTCCTTGAAAATAGAATCGAACATAAATCGTACGGGCTTGCAAACAGGCTTCTCAGGCCATTTTTTAGGTTGGCCACTATTGATACCGAGTTTAGCACTCTCCGGTTTAGCCCGGTTCGAACCAAGATCGGCTTAATCAATCCCGGTTTACAATGATTCGAGCTCGGGAGAAGGCCCATGATCGCAGTAACCGACTTCAAAGCCCATCAAGGCCAGCTATGATTCTAATAAAAATAATTCTCCTAAACCCTAAACTGATTTCACTGATCTACGATATGTGTGAAATATGGTTCTCACATCCGCGGGTGAAGACTCTCTGGCCGCGGTCGGGAGTGTTTTGGCCGCGGGTGCGTGGTCTTGAGACAACTTGACGAGACTTTTTGATATTCGTGTATCTTTTGATTGAACCGTTGGATCGTCCTCAAATAAAGTGTAATGGAAAGATAGCTGGTCCTTCTTTAATGTGTCCAAATTTGGGTTGGATCAGACGGTGAGAAGGTCTTATTTTGTTGATGAAAGTCTGACGGTTTGACANTCTACGATATGTGTGAAATATGGTTCTCACATCCGCGGGTGAAGACTCTCTGGCCGCGGTCGGGAGTGTTTTGGCCGCGGGTGCGTGGTCTTGAGACAACTTGACGAGACTTTTTGAGATTCGTGTATCTTTTGATTGAACCGTTGGATCGTCCTCAAATAAAGTGTAATGGAAAGATAGCTGGTCCTTCTTTAATGTGTCCAAATTTGGGTTGGATCAGACGGTGAGAAGGTCTTATTTTGTTGATGAAAGTCTGACGGTTTGACACTAAGCCGGAGATCTGAATTTTTCTCCAATTTGCAATCCTTTTGCCTAAGTAACCTGAAAAGAGTCTTGACACTACAAATGTACGAAAATCGTAATAAAAACATATAAAAGCAGGTAAAACACTTGTTAAAGTGCCGTAAAATCAAAGGTAAAATGGATAAAAATACGGTGTTATCAACTCCCCCAGACTTAGACTTTGTTTGTCCTCAAACAAAACATTGTCAAAGCTTGGAAAGATGAAATAAAAATCATAGGGAACTCGAAATCTCAGAGACCGTCCTTCTAAACCATAACCATCAAACTACATCAAACGCAATCTAGTCTAGAAAATTCTCACCAAAGTACCTATGACACTAGTCCACGATTTTCGTCATGCAAAATCAAAATCATCTAGATCTAAATTCCGATCAACTAGCTCTCTAATTTCATTAAGGTATTTGCGTGAGCTTCTCATTAAGCTTGTCATTCAGGGTAGACGATACTAGGTATTGAAGGCTATTTAAATGGTGAGGTGAAGAGTGTTTAGGGTTACCGAATTTTTGCAGGAGGATGCTAGATATTATGCAAAACAGCAAGAGATGATAGACCTGTTGAGAACCACAGCTTCCAGTCACTTCTTCTTGTGTGAAATTGTTGTACTTTCCTCATTCTCTAGAAACATAACTTTTTTGTTCTTCTTTTCAGATAACAGAACTTTCATATCATTCCCCCAGACTTAGATTTTTTTGTGGGCTTGGAACGACAAACTTCTCACAAACGAACCAAGGATGCCTCATAAGAATTTCGATCAACCTAGACTCTTTTTAGGCTCTTGTTTCCTTTCCCTTCTGATTTTAGTTCTTCTCTCTCTTTTTTCGATTTTTTTTTTTGTGTGAAGGGGGAAACGCCTTTTCTCGAGATAGAGTCTTAGGGGCACGAAAATATACCATATTTTTGAGTTTTCCAAGGCAGAACCAAGATATCGTCTTTGTTGATTTCACCTCCACCAATCGCATATAGTCTCCGTTTTCAGTGACTAAAAACTATGTTGTTCCTCCCTCTCCGGCGTTTTTGCACATATCTGCATATAAGACAATGAAAGCAAGAGTGCATGGAGTTTGAAAGAGGTAAGGTATGGTGGGGAACCAACTAAAAGTGAGATGGGCATTCGGGTACAACAAGAGTGGTAAAAGGAAAAGATGTCTTGAATGTATGATTCGTTTCCCTGATCTAACTCCTTTAATGAGAAAATTAAGTCAAGTTAAGTTCAAGTAAAAATAGAGCTAGTATATTCCATCCTCTATAATCTAAACAGTTCAAATTCCTCTAGGGATCTTCGCGTCACAAGTACTCTAGCTACCGCCTAGTCTATAACTAAATTACGAAAGAGCATGTTACTAGGAAATAGCGTAAAAACACACTGGTCGGTTTTCATCCCAGATTTTTGTCATCATTCCCTCAAAAACGTGTTCCTACTTTTGAAAATTTTGAAAAATTTAAAAGAAAACGCGAAAAATGAGAAAATGCAAAGACTCATGAAAGAAAATATGGTTAGTAAGGGATGAAATCCTCCC
>PKMM01019739.1:25878-54140 GCA_002933915.1 Eutrema heterophyllum
TTTTTTATTTTATTTATTAAATTAATTAATTACAAAATTGAAAATAAAAAAAAAATAAAAAAATGAAAACAGATCTGATCTGCTCCTCTTCTCTTCTCCGATCTGCTCCTCCTCTCTTCTCCGATATGCTCTTCTCTTCTCCGATATGCTCCTCTCTCCGGCGAGCAACATCACAGCGCACGAGAAGCCACTCCGCCCCATGCCTCGGTTTTCTCACCGCGACACCACCGGTAACGTTCTTACCTCCACTACGGCTCGGCAGCGAATTCACCCCCTCCGATTACCTACTTGGCGCCACCACTCCCTTATTCTCTCATCTCGGCGCCGATCTGCTCGTAGAAGAAGCCTCGCCTGGATCTGGATCTCACCGCCGTCTCCTCGGATCTCACCGCCGCCTCCTTGGACCAACCACGTGAGCATCTGGAAAAAAACAAAACAAGAGTTAGATCGAAGGAAGAAGAAGAGAAAAAAAAAAGCGTGAGTTATAGAAGGAAGAATAAGAGAAACAATCGTAGGAAGAGAAGGAAAAAAGATATAAAAAAAACAAAAAAAAAATAAAGCAAATGAGATCCTTGACCGTTAGATTAAACCAATCAACGGTGGAGTATCTCAATCCTCGTCTAAATGAATTAGCCAATGAGAAGCTTTCATTATTTTTGTCATTTAGTCGCAAATTAGTCGCAAATTTGGGACTATTTTGTGACTACTATTAAAAAAATCGACTGAGGTTGCTAAACGGTCGCAAATTTGGGACTATTTTGTGACAATCAAAAAATCTTTACCCTAAACCCTAAACTTTAAGAACCTAGAAAGTTTGAATATGACTTTACAATGATTTTGTGTATATAGCAGTTCAAAAATATGTTAAAACTTATAAATAAATAAATTTTGAGATAATTTTTATCTTTCAAAATCATTCCTTATAAAACACATGTAACACTTAGTAGATGTTATGATTAGATTGAAATTTTTGTAAGTGTTATATCTTTTTTGTTTATTATTTGATGTTTATGTGTAAGATCTAGTTTACAATTTAAGATTTAGAGTTTATGATTAAGGGTTAGAGGTTTAGGGTTTAGAATTTAGGATTTATAAAATGATCATATTAAAAAAATTTGTAAGTGTTGAATTTTTTTGTATATTAATTGATGTTTATGTGTCAAATTTTGTTTACAATTTAAGATTTAGATCAAGTTTATGATTAAGAGTTAGAGGTTTAGGGTTTAGGGTTAAGGGTTTGTGGTTTGAGTTTAGAATTTATTGATTTCTATAAAAAAAATCAAGTGGAGTTGCAAATTGGTCCCAAATTTGGGACTATTTTGTGACTACTATCAAAAATTAGTCTCAAATTAGTCCCAAATTGGTCACAAAAACTGGGTTTGCAAATTAGTGTACATGTTACCCTGAACCCTAAACTTTAAGAACATATAAGGTTTGAATATCACTTTACAATGATTTTGGGTATATAGCTGTTCAAAAATATATTTTAAATTTAAGATTTAGAGTTTATGATTAAGGGTTAGAGGTTTAGGGTTTATAATTTAGGATTTATAAAATGATTATATTTTAAAAATTGTAAGTGTTGAATTTTTTTTTGTATATTATTTGATGTTTTTGTATATTATTTGATGGTTCAGGGTTTAGAATTTAGGGTTTAGAATACTTTTGTATATTATTTGATGTTTATTTAAAAAAATCGGGTGGAGTTGCTAAACCGAAGCAAATCAGTCACAAATTTGGGACTACTTTTGTAAGTCCTTAAACAGTCGCAAATTTGAGACCCTTTTGTGACTCCTCTGTTTCGTCGTTAATTTGCGATTGTTTTGCCACTGCATTGCGAGTAGTCGCAAAGTGGTCGCAAATTAGTCACAATTTCGTCCCACTTTTTTGCGACAAAAAAAAAGAGTCACAAAAACTGTGTTTTCTTGTAGTGCAAGAAAATTAGGTTTTTGGGCTTAAATAGTGAATGGGGACAAACCGGGTCAACCCGGGACAAACCGGGTCTTGACCCGGTTGGATCTTGGGTCGGGGTCACAAAAGGCTCCACACCGTTTGGCTTTGCCGGATGGATGAGGGTCGGTGTGAGGACTTCATGTTCTTGCCGGTTGGTGGCGCCGGACGGGTGTGGAACGGCGTGGCCTTCTTGCTCGTGCACGCTGGATGCATTCGGGCCGGTATGAGAGCTGAGTCCAAACGGTGCATGCTTCTGTCTTCATACCGTGTGGGGTGTGCCGTGTGGATGGCGGCCGGTACAGGTGCTGGGTTAGGACACGCCGGACAGACATGCCGGATGGAGGCTGGCTGGTGTTGTCGCTTCATGAGAGGGCTTGCCGGATGACCTCGGGACGGTACGGGTGTAGTGCTGGGACGGCACAACTCTCTGTCCTCGTACCGTTCGGATGTGCCGGATGGATGGAGGTCGGGATGAGTGCTGGGTTGAACTATACTGGACGGATGCGTCGGTTGGGAGCTGGACGGTGTGTGGAAGGGAAGATGGCCGGTACATAAGTGATGCCCATCCATGCCGGATGGGATCCGGCCGGTGCAGAAGGTGACTTGGGACGGCACATCATATTGTCCCCTTACCATTTGGGGACACCGTGCGGAATCCAACCGGTGTAATGGCCCAGAAACTCCATTTTCCTTCTAGTCAACTCATCATGACCCAAGTCCGAATGCAAGATCCTCCAAAGGTGATGCGATCCTACGAAAGAATCCCAAATGAACGGCACTCCAAAGGGCGGTAGATGATAGATCCTTGACTCCTCGGATTCGTGAAGCGAGATTCTAAGGTATGTGAAACCTTAGGCCTAGAACTTACGCCGAATATGATGAACAAGGCGGTGGAACCTTTGCTAACGAACTCGCGGAATAAGATCCTAAGGTATACGAAACCTTAGTCCCAAAACTCACTTAAGACGAACACGCCAACGCCGGGAATGATTGATATCGTCAAGTGTGATGGAGGACACTTGATAAATCGATTTGATAACTAAGGCAAACTCACCAAAGATATCGAAAAGTTCACAAGGAACAAGAGAAAGAAATCGCTTTCTAAGAAAAGGTTTTTGATATTGGATGATTGAAATGAAATGAGTACAACGAGTTTATATAGGAAAAGAAGGTGAAGGGGTAAAGAAGATGAAAGGGTAAAGAGTGCTAAAAACAATGCACTTGGAAAATACAAAGAACATTAAAGATGGTCTAGATTCAAAGAATCAAAAGATGACCCTTGGCCTCCTTATTTCCGTGTGGGATGATCATGATGATGGTGATGATGATGATGATGATTTGCGCATCATGATGGAGATTGGGCCGAAAGATGGGTATAAGCCCAAGCCTCATTAAAACCTTAACTTGGTAAACCCAATGGGACAAACCCAAGCCAAGGAAAAAGAGCACTTAGACAAATACCACGGGCCGAACCTCATTCATCATGAATGGCACGGACCATGTTGAGAATGGCGTACGGTGGTGGCTCTTCTTCCTTGCTCCAAACGCCCAAAAGTAACCCGTGAATATCCTCGTTGAGCTTGCGGGTCCTTGACCTCGTCATGAGTCCATCGGGTGTGAACGTTAAGTCCTTAAGCGTGTCCGCTATCGCATCAAAAGGTTTACAAAAGCTTCCAAAGTACCTAGAACACACTTCAAAACATGCAAGACTCTCTAGGACCTAGTGTGGACTCTCTAAACTCTAAATGGGAATAAAACACTAAGGAAAACAATGATTATGCATGCATGTGACTAAAAATACTAACTAAAATGCATGCTAGAACAAGCAAATTATGAGAATATCAACTCCCCCAAACTTACTCTTTTGCTTGTCTTCAAGCAAACAAACAAGAACGAGCTTAGTAAAGAAAGAATTGGGAGCGGGAGCTCAAATCCACAAGTATCATCATAAGAATTTAAGCTCAATGTCCAAGTTGCAAGCTATAAGATGCGATTAAACAAGTCTACTCAAAAAGAGCTAGCCATATTCTTCCCTACACAAATCAAGCTCAAGTCTCAACCTACACAAGCACTCATATCGTCCAATCCTTTAACATTCATTTAATCGTTCAAGTGAATCACGTTCATGCACGGCAAGTGAATTCACTTGGCTGGGGTAAAGGTCTTGAGATTAAGATGATCTCAAATGTAAGGGGTTATTCCAATGCAAGGGATCTCTCAATGAATGAGCAAGCTTTAGCAAAATGCTAAGAGTAAAAGGTAATCTATGCATACAAGGATAGACTCACATCTACCCAATGCCTAAAGTGTCTCTAACCCTAGTATCTCTAACCATGAAGCCCCAAACCTAAGCTACCCTTTTGTTTCAAGGCTTTTTGCCTTCATGTCCCACACATCTTTCTTCATCTTTCTCACTTGGGGAGTTTCTTCTTCTTCCTTGAACTTTGTGGTTTTGTGCTTTTCTTGTTGTTCCCTTAGCTCTTCCTTTCTTTCTTTTTCTTTGCCTTGCCTCATCTTTCATCATTTGATGCCTTTTCCTTTTTTGTTGAATTCTAAGAGGCTATAACTATTGCTAAGAGCTAATCTTATTGACTTGCATAAACCACTTCACATTATTGCTTCCCCTTTCGCCCTCACATTCTCCTTAGGACTCATTTCCTTCTCATTCCACAGTCACATTAGTCACACACTTTCATTCATTCCATCCCAAGACTTCCCTTTCTCACAAGCCTATCCTAGTCTAACCCTTGATGTTGGGTTAGGTCTACATGCAAACCTATCCTTGTCGCCCTAAACTCAACACTTTTTGCCAAGCTTACTCGAAAAATTAGGCCTCACATTCGCACACTAAAGATTTTGGCTTGAAAGGAGGGTAGGTTAAAGGTATGGTTAACCGTTCCAATGACGGGAATCGGCTATTTGGGCTAGCAAAAGAGTGGTGAAAAGGGTGAGAGAGCCCAAATATGTATATGGTATCCATGAATTCACTATGACATGCATGAACACGATAATTTCAATGTCAAAATTATGGTTTTCACTTAAGTAGGGTTGGAGTCAAATCAAAACTTGCTTTAGCTAAGACCTTAGTAATGAAATGTGAGATCAAAATATGGTTCATCCTTGATTTCAAACACGATATCAAAAGCATCAAACAACTAGCAACGAGGGCATTGAACCAAGCTCTTAAAATGATGCTCTACAAGGAAAAATCATCATTGCTCCATATGCACGTGCAATGCAACCTATATGCTTCTAGACTCGATCCTATTCATGAAATGCAACTACATGCTTTCTTTTTGTATTTTCAAAAAATTTCAATTTTTTGTGATTTTCTATGCCTTATATGAATTCATGAATGCATGAGACTCAATATGCGAAGATCAAAATAAGATCACAAAAAGAATGATTAGATACCGGTCCCTCCCCCAAACTTAAATCACACCATCTCGGTGTGAAATAAATTTAAAGGAATAACCAAAAACAAAAGACAAAAACAACTATACAATGCAAGACTCAAGAAAACAAAAAATTATTTACAAGGGTTTTGAAGTGTTACCTAGAAGCTTTGAGATGGGGAAGAAGATCCCATGGAATAGGACGGGTTGCTAGAGCACGGTGAAGGTGACCTCATTGCCTTTCTCTTGGCCTTCTTCTCTTCACGGTCCAATGTATGGAGCCTTTCGTCATTAGATGGTGACACCGGGTCTCGCCCCCCATATGGCACGAGTTCTCCTCCATGAAGCGTGGAACCGCCGCCCGTGGCTATGTCCCCATCTTGGTTCAATGGATGCAACGCTTCATGGGCTCCAGAGGTGCTTGCTCCGGCGCCGTTCCTTTGGAGCTCCTTGATGGTGCGGCCCATGCTTGCGACCGTCTTCACAAGCTTGTGGATCGTTCTATCTTGCCATTTGCACCATCTTCGGAGGATCCTTGATTGGTGATGTGAATGGCGTGTAGCAACATTAGGCATAACTCCATCATAGGGCTCAAAATGGTATCTCTCGCCCCCGTACATGTGCTTTGGAGAGGGTGGAGTGGCTGTCTCATCATCGGACCCACGAGATCCCTTGGCTTCATCTTTTCTCCCGGTTTTGGCTTTCGTTCGTATTAGATCAACGGGTGGATGGACAGCCGGGTTGTAAAGCGCATCCCTAGTGAGGTAGAAGGTGATGTTTCGACGCTCTTGTAGGTTGGTGAGAGGGGTGTTTGGCAAGATGACTTGAAAGGGGTCTTTCTCGGAGAGTTTGAGATTGTATGCAAACATGCTTCCAATTCTACTTGAGAAACCACGTCCTTGTGAGATAGGCTTCGTCCATTAGATCCCACTCCACGTCCTTGTCAACCGGTAGCTCAATTCCCTTGGCCTTGAGAATAGGCGTGATTAGCCAACCAACTCTGATCGCACATCTCTTGTTTTTAGTCCCCAATGCCCAACCTTTGTAGCATACAAAATGTCTCATTAAGAGAGTCGCTAGGGGTGGGATTCTCTCACTGCCCATGAACTCCTTACCATTCGTGAAAGTCGAGAGAAGAAGTTTCAAACCAACGGCCATCAATTCCAACTCATCAAGTGTCATCGTCCCGAATTCCACCTTGGCAAAGAACATGTGAGCCAAGACCTTGTGCACGTATCTAATGGCTGGGTTCCGGATGTGAGTGTTCTTGCTTGTCCCCGGACTATACTTCCCGTATCCAATAGTTTCCCAAAAGTGCTTGAGCTCCTTGGCGGGGAAGTGAAAGTATTCACCTCCTCGAGTTCCTTCTTCCTGGAAGCCAAAGGCTTGGCAAATCTCATGAATTCGGTTTGTGCATTCGCTTTCTTATGATGCTCGTCATAGAAGGCCACCCTTAGAGAAGATAGGAATTCGCATGTGAGCACTTGGTGTGCTTGTTCCTTCATGTGCCAAAAGCTACCAAGTCCCAAATTCTTGAAGATGGTTGCCATGTCGTCAAGGATTCCCAACTTCTCCAACACAATGACGTCTACAAACCGTCCTTGCTCAAACTCCATCGTCATGAGCTTTTCAAAGATCTCGGAATTGGTTGGAGGATCTTGCGTTGTGGCTTCTTCTTCCCTTGCCACGTTTTTTCCTTTCTCGTTGGCCATGGAAGTTTTCTTAGTCTCCTTGGCTGTGGTGCTCTTCTTCTTCCCCTTAGCTGTGGGGTTTGTAGCCTTGGCTACTTGCTTTCCTTTAGCTTTTGAGCTCTTTGCATCAACGGGTTTCTCAGCCTTGGAGCTCGTCACAACAACCATCTCCATGTCTTAGTGTTTAGCTTGAGTCTCTTCATCAAGCGTGGCTGCCCTTGTTCTCCCCATAGCACCTACACCGCTCAAAAATTTTCATGAGATTCACGAAAAATAAGGGCAGAATATTAAGAGAAAAAAATTCTTGCATGAGGCATTTAAATTGAAGCAATTTCCATGAGCAAGAGGGCAAATTAGTCCATCAAAACAAATTAATAGATCCAAATTAAAGACTAAATGCTTATATCCTCAAGAAGATCTCAAGAAAAATATCACCTTTAAAGCTCTTCATTTTCATGAACTCAACTCCTAAAAATTTCATTCGAATGCACAAGTTGCTCCGTAGATCTAAGATATCTAGATATGTTCCACCTAAATCCCAAGGTTCTAATCCAAGTGAAAGCAATCTCCAAGTAAATCTCAAAAAGATTTCAAGAAATAATCATGAAAACTCAAGTTCTTGATTTCCATGGATATGATGAGTTTAATGAATTTACCTTGGGATTTTCGGGCTCAAATGCTTAAAACAATGATGGATGCACAAAGTAGAGTGAAAATTGAACTTGGAACAACTTGAATGAGCAAATTTGAGCTAGAGATGAGAGAGTTATGGTGGAATGAAGAAGATGAGAGTATGAGGACGAGAGAGAAAATTGTGGCTTTCTTATCCAAAAGGGAGGTAGAAGACAAAACCGGCCGGGTCGGGTCGAGCGTGGCCAGGTCGAGTCACCGGGCGGACCGTTGGTCCATAGATCCACTTTGACCAGATTTGAATCTGGTCAACACCGGATGGAACCCAAACGGTGTGGTCCTCGCTTCAAAAGCTTCCTTGCCCGTGCTCTTCACGCCGTCCCGCGTGCATCCGGTGCGACCGAACAGTATGTCCTTCTGTCCGCACCCCGTTTCAACGTGCCAGCTGGGTCCAAACGGTGTGGTAACACGGTAGGGATCTCTCTTCGTTCCTTGCCGGATGGTATTCATGCGGGACGTCCGAACGGTGTAGGTTATTGTCCTTGTCCCGTCTCAACGTACCGTCCCGATCACGGCCGATGTTGTTTTGTCACCAAGCTGACTCTTCCTTGCCGAGCCCCTTTCATCCGGCGCCATGGAACGGCACAACTCACTGTCTCCATGCCGGTTGAAGCACACCGGCCCGAAGTCATACGGTGTGGATGCTGGGATTGCATCGTTCTGCTTCTTCATTCTTTTGCTCATCGATCCGAGGCTCCGTGACCCATCAAGACCCTATGAACACTTAAAGAAAACATCAAAACGAACTACAAAAGAAAGAAAAGCATAAAATGAAAAGTATATACAATGATAAGCTTGGGGTGTCTCCCAAGAGCACTTCGTTTAACGTCACTAAGTTCGACGTTGGTTACCGCATTCGAGCGTGAGAAGCGTCATTGAGAGGAAGTGAGACTCCCCCCTCAATGATTTCATTGGCATGGTACGATTTGAGTCTTTGGCCATTAGCAACAAACTCTTCTCCATTCTTGTTCATAAGAACAACGGCTCCATAAGACCGCACTTCTTTGATCACAAAGGGACCAGACCATTTAGACTGTAGCTTCCCGGGAAACAACTTGAGGTGCGAGTTAAAGAGCAAGACTTGATCCCCTTCTTTGAAGTCTTTGCGCACAATCTTCTTATCATGGAAAGCCTTAGTCCTTTCTTTGTAAATCTTTGAGCTCTTATAGGCTTCAAGCCTAATCTCATCAAGTTCTTGAAATTGGATCAAGCGCCTCTCTTGTACCGACTTGAGATCAAAATTTAGGAGCTTCACAGCCCACATGGCCTTGTACTCAAGCTCGAGGGGTAAGTGGCATGACTTCCCATAGAGAAGATTGATCGGTGTAGTCTCAATAGGTGTTTTAAAAGCCCTTTCGGTATGCCCACAATGCATCGTCTAGCATCTTAGCCCAATCCTTTCTCGAACTACCCACGGTCTTCTCTAGTATGGCCTTGACTTGTCGATTTGAGACCTCCACTTGGCCGCTTGTTTGAGGGTGGTATGGTGTGGCCACTTTATGCTTAACCCCATGCTTCTTGAGTAAACTCTCGAAAACCTTGTTGATGAAGTGGCTTCCCCCATCCCTTATGACAACTCTTGGCATCCCAAATCTCGGAAAGATGATAGACTTAAAGAGCTTGAGAACTACCTTAACATCATTATTCGGGCTAGCGATTGCTTCGACCCACTTGGACACGTAGTCCACCGCTACCAAGATATATTGGTTGCCATATGAAGAGGGGAACGGTCCCATGAAGTCAATGCCCCAAACGTCAAAAATTTCAACCTCAAGAATGGGATTTTGAGGCATCTCATCTCTTCTAGCAATGTTCCCCTTTCTTTGGCACGCATCACAAGTGGAGACAAAAGCATGAGCGTCCTTGAACAAACTAGGCCACCAAAAACCATATTGGAGAACCTTTGTCGCTGTCTTGAAGGAAGCAAAATGACATCCATTGGCCGAGCCATGGCAATGGAACAAGATTCCATTCATTTCTCCTTCCGTCACACATCTTTGATATAAGCCATCCGAACACAACTTGTATAAGAACGGCTCATCCCAATAATACCTCGTGACGTCATGAAAGAATTTCTTCTTCTTGTAGCCTTCCAAGTTGGGCGGCTCTCTTCCACAAGCCAAGTAATTCACCAAATCCGCAAACCAAGGCAGCTCTTCACCCATCAATCCCTTGGCGTCCTCGAAACCTCTCACGGCCTCAACTCCTTTCTTCAAAACACTCACTAACATCAATTGCTCCTCGGGGAGTGAGTCGTCAATCGGGACCAGGTCTTCAATGCGCATCCTAGACAAATGATCCGCAACTCCATTCTCAATACCCTTCTTGTCCACAATCTCCATATCAAACTCTTGAAGTAGAAAAATCCACCTCAAGAGCCTTGGCTTGGTGTCTTTTTTAGCATAGATATGCCTCAATGCAGCATGATCCGTGTAGACAATGATCTTGGAGCCAACCACATAGGACCTAAAATTCTCGATAGCAAAAACAACCGCAAGTAGCTCTTTCTCCATAGTTGCGTACCTTCCTTGTGTATCATCAAGTATCCTACTAGCGTAGTAGATCACGTGCATCTTCTTGACTTTCTTTTGACCGAGAACCGCGCCCACCGCGTAGTCACTTGCATCACACATGATCTCAAACGGTAATTCCCAATCCGGAGTTTGAACTATTGGTGCACTCACAAGAGCCCTCTTGATCTCCAAAAACGCCTCAAGGCATTCTTCATCGAACTTGAACTCCACCTCTTTGCAAAGAAGCCGTGTGAGAGGATGCACGATCTTTGAGAAGTCCTTGATAAACCGATGGTAGAAACCCGCATGTCCCAAAAACTTCGAACACTAGTGACCGAATTTGGAGGCTCTAGACCCATCATCACCTCCACCTTAGCCTTATCAACTTTGATGCCCCTCTCGAAAATCTTGTGGCCTAGCACGATCCCTTCTCGAACCATGAAATGGCATTTCTCACAATTTAGCACCAAGTTTGTCTCCTCGCACCTTTTTAGGACCCTACAAAGATTTGACAAGCAAAAGACAAATAAAGAACCGTATAGAGAGAAATCATCCATAAACACTTCTACCATTTCTTCAATCAAATCCGAAAAGATAGACATCATGCACCGTTGGAAGGTTGCGGGTGCATTGTACAATCCAAACGGCATCCTTCGATATGCAAAGGTACCGTATGGACATGTGAATGTCGTCTTTTCTTGGTCGTTTGGGAGAATCGGGATTTGAAAGAATCCCGAATAACCATCAAGAAAGCAATAGAAAGGGTGATTAGCAAGTCTTTCAAGCATTTGATCAATGAAGGGAAGAGAGAAATGATATTTTCTAGTGGCGGAGTTAAGTTTTCGATAATCAATGCACATCCTATGACCGGTGAAAGTCCTAGTTGGTATTAACTCATCTTTGTCGTTCTTTATCACCGTTATTCCACCCTTTCTAGGCACCACATGGACCGGGGATACCCATGTACTATCGGAGATAGGATAGATAACCCCCGCATCTAGGAGCTTTAGAATCTCTTTCTTGACCACCTCCTTCAAATTAGGATTCAACCTACGTTGGTGTTCAATGGAAGTCATCGATTCGCTCTCTAGATGGATCCTATGTGTGCAAAGAGATGGGAAAATACCCTTAATGTCACCTAAAGAGTATCCAATTGTCTTTCTAAATTTTCTTAACGCTTTCAAAAGGGTGGCAATTTCATCTTCACTAAGCTCATCATTAACTATCACCGGGTAAGACTCGTTGGGACCTAAGAAAGCGTACCTTAACCCCTTAGGAAGCGGTTTGAGGTCCACCTTAGGCGCCTTGAGCTCACTCCAATCGTCATCCATGCTAGACTTACCATTGCTAGCATCTACCACGTCCTCCACTTGATCCACTTGCAAAGCAAAACTCTCTTGTACCAAACCCAATGTAAAACCATCATCACACTTCATCCCTTGACTACCCAACTCAATGAATGGAGTCTCTCTAACCACCGGCTTGTGTGAGTACAAAAGTAGCTTGTACCCTTCACTTGCTTCACTCAAGTACCCGTGTTCACCTCGGTCCTTAGTCAAAGCAACTTGCAAACCATCTTCAAGATTCAACTCTCCAAAGAGTTCATCCGCTAATTCGTCCATGATCTCGATGTAGAAGCATTGACTGTCTATAGTGGGCTTCTTCATGATGTCATTGATGTTGAATTCAAGCACCTCATCTTTACCCAAATGCAAGTCAATCTTACCCTTCCTCACATCGATGATTGCTCCCGTGGTTTCCAAGAAGGGTCTTCCAAAGATCAAAGGGTCTTCCAAAGATCAAAGGGTCTTTTGGCTCCTCATCCATTTCCAAGACTACGAAATCCGTTGGAACAATGAATTCCGTTGGTACTCTCATGCTTCTATCCACAAGGATCAAGGAGATTCTACAAGCCTTGTACTTCGTGAATCCCAATCTCTTAGCAACGGAGAGCGGCATTAGACTCACACTAGCACCCAAATCACAAAGACAATTGTTGAATGGTAGAGGTCCCAAAGCACATGGGAGAGTGAAACTACCCGGATCTCCTAGCTTCTTTAGTACCACCTTCTTTTGGATGATGGCACTACATTCATGAGTTAGTACCACAATTGACTCCATTTCCTTGGCTCTTTCTTTCATGGCATCCTTGAGGAATTTGGCATATTGAGGCACAAGCAAAAATGCATCCACTAAAGGCATGGTAAGCTCAACCTTCGCCATTTGTCTATCAAACATCGCCTTGTACTTTTCCAACAATTGCTTCTTGAAGCGTCCCGGAAACGGAAGTTTTGGCACATAAGGTGGTGGTGGGACAAACAAAGTCTCTCTCTTCTTGGGCTTCTGTTGAGCAACAACCTTGGTCTTGATCTCTTCAACCCGTTTACACTTGTCTTTGTCTTCCAAAACCGTGTCTTCAACTACCACTTCGCCTTGAGTCTCAAGTTCCACCCCCCCCCCCACTTTGGTTCTCAATGTCCTCGTTGAGATTAGAAGGGGATTCTCTAGTGGGTAGGTTCGTGCCACTCCGTAGTTTGATGGCATTCACATACTCCTTGGGGTTGGTCTCGGGCTTTCCCGGTAGTTGACCTTGTGACCGTTAAGAAGAGGCGGTTCCCTTGCCTTCAAGTTGCTTAACCTTGGAGCTCAATATCTCAAGCTTGGAGTTAAGATCGTTGTAAGAACAATCTACCCTTGTGTTGATCTCCGCTTGTCCCTTGAGAATTTGTTGAAACATGGTGTTCAAGTCAAGCTCTTGCGGTTTAGATGTAGTTTCTTGACCTTGAGGCGCAAAGCCTTGTTGAAAACCGGGTGGAGTAATGAATGGTGCTTTGGGTTGAAACCCGCTTTGGTTCCCTTGAAAACTATTCTTAAGAACATAGCCTTGGTTGTTAGAAGCTTGACCTTATTGTTGCGATGTGAAGTTCCTTTGTTGACCACCTTGGTTGCCTTGGTGTTGTGGAGGATACACTTGATCTTGTGGATTTTCCACATTTGGGTTCCGGTAAGAGAAGTTAGGGTGGTTACGGTAGTTGTTGTTGAATCCACCCCGTTGGTATCCTTGGTTACCCACAAAATTTATCTCCTCTTGTGTGCTCAAGTCCACTACGTCATCGTGATAACCTTGGTTGTCTTTATAGTCCCCAACAAAATGAACTTGCTTTTGAGAAGAGCTTAGAAGCTTGTCTATCTTGTCATTGAGGCTCTTTATTTCCTTGGTCCTCTTTTGCTCTTCTAAATCACTAGTCATTCGGGTTGCTCTATCGTAATCATCTCCATAGGTCCCGTCGCTTTGAGCTAGATTCTCAACTAGTTCCATGGCTTAGTCAACATCTTTGGCCAAGAAGTTCCCATTGGAGGCCGTGTCTAGAAGCATCCTTATCTTGGGCAAAGCACCACGGTAGAGGGTGCTTAGGAGAGATGCATTGGAGAAATCGTGATGAGGGCATTGAGAAGTGTAGCTTCGAAACCTTTACCATGCTTCGTTGAAGGACTCGTTTGATCTTTGGGTGAAGCTAGAGATTTTGTTCTTTAGCTTGGCGGTTCGGGCCGGTGAGAAAAACTTAGCAAGGAAAGCTCGCTTGCAATCATCCCAAGGCGTGATGGAGCCTTGAGGTAGATTCTTCTCCCATTGATGTGCCTTATCTTCTAGGGAGAATGGGAAGAGTCGTAGCTTGAAACCGTCTTCTGAGACACCGTTCATCTTGGTTAGCCCGCATATCCTATCGAATTGATCAATATGATCAAACGGGTCCTCCATAGAGAGGTCGTTGAATTTGTTGCCTTGAACCATATTGATCAACCCCGCCTTCACTTCGAAGTTATTGTTCTCCACCGGAGGTGCTTGGATCCCTTGACGGCTTTGATGAGCGTTGGTGGCATCACCCGCGCCAACCACGTTTTGAGCCCTTGGGGGATGGTTAGGGGCTCTCACTTGCCGGGCGGGTGGTGGTGGGACGTGTGGGGCTTATCCACCTTGGGCGTGGTGGTTTCCATTACCACCATTGTCTTGTTGATTGGCAAATTACCCGTTGTTGTTTCCAACCGGCACGTCGTCTAAGTTCTCCATACCCAAACGTTCGACGTGTACTTGTCTTTTCCTTTGTCTCCTTGCTCGTACCAATAAGTGAATGTCGTCCCGGGCTTGAACTAGGTTGTCCTCGCCTCTAGAACGGGTATGCATGCACCTATAAGATAGAGATGGCAACAAAAAGTGAAAGAGATTAGTAACCAACAAGAAAGTAAGACTTGATCTCAAAATGAACCTAAATCTTAGTGTTGAAATCCAAACCTAATCGACAACGGCGCCAAATTGATAGTTGACTTTTGCAAGTCTTTGAGTCAATTACTCAATATACTATGTAGTATATGAGGTATCCAATCCAAATGTAATTCTTCCTTGCAGAGAGACATGTGTGAAAAATTCCTCTATTCATTGAATCGGTTCTTGTGTTTCCTTTCCATTTTCTTTGTAGAATGTTTCTCAAAATATCAAAGTGGACCATCATCCAGGTGGAGGGCACTGGTTTGCCGCTGGTCTCTCTCCTCATGTATGGGCTCTTTGTCCCTTTGAACTATGTGTAACTTGTTTGTGCACCTCTTTTTAAAAGTTATTTACTTCTTTGACAGGTATCAGGGAGAACCAGAATCCCGATGCACAATAGTCCGCATTTTCAGATGATACCTTATTCACATGGAAATAGTTATGGGAGTATCGGAAGCTATGGTAGCTACAATGATGGTACTATACAGGGAAATAGCTACGGGAGCTATGGAGAAACCGGCAATATGTTTGCCTATTATTCTCCTGTGAATCATTCTGGCCAATATATGCCTAACAAAGGTGGTGTCTCAATGCTTGGAACTAGTCCTGATGCCAGACGTAGGGTTATGCAGTACCCACATGGAGGTAGCCTTGGTACAAGTCCATCTGCTGGAAATTTTGCACCACTACCCCTCGGCACTAGTCCGTCGCAATTTACTCCACCGAATACCAACAATCAATTTTTAGCTGGCTCTCCTGGACACCATGGTCCAACGTCTCCAGTAAGAAACAGTTGTCATGGGTCTCCTTTGGGAAAAATGGCCGCATTTAGTCAGTTTAACAGAAGAAAAAGCGTTGGATATCCTGGAGGTTCTCAGTCGCAGGATTCTTCCTTGTCACAAGCGCAAGGTCATGTGATGGATAATTTTTATCAAAATGATGGGTATTCTGGACAATTCTCTGGTTCACCTTCACAACGGCAATTGGATTCTGGGTTTCAAAACCGTAAGCAGACACAAGGATGCACTTCATTAAGTACTGGGTATCCTCCTACTCATAATATTTCCAGCTCATCACTTCGGTCTAATATGTATAACCCTTCCAGTACTGGACCCCATCTTGAGAATCCAGATAATGCCTTATCAGTGCCTGATCCAGGAGATTGGGACCCAAATTACAGGCAAGCAAACAAGATATTCTTTAACTTACAGGTTATATAGAATGTCAAGGTTCTGTATGTGAGTGTATGTGAACAAATCTAGCAGGTTTATCTAGAATATGAGTGATATTTTGCTTATGTATTGTCTTCAATTCCAACCATACCAGAGCAGGCATGTCACAGCCCCTGATCTCTGATCATTGTTAACTGGTAGTTAGGTTTTAAATATAGATAGACAAAGTTNGACGGAAGAAGAGTTTGAAGCTGTGAGTAATTCTTCCTTTACCTCTGAGTTAAACAAAAATATAAAAATGATTATTGGAAATCAGGAAGACAATTATATCAGTGAACAAAGAAGATTTAAGAATTGACGTTGTTGATTTTTCACTGGATAACTCGTGCCATTCTTTACTTCTAACTTTCCAGAGAGAAAAGAAAAAGCCAGAGATTGGCAAAGAGTACTTCCGCCATAAGAACCTTGAAGAAATTGTTAAAGGCTATCCTTACAAGATAAACTTGCCTGAAGATGATGTAGTCAAAGGTAAAGTTAGGATGCTCTGATGTTCTTAAGTTTCCATATCTTTCCATGGTGACTGGATTTTTTTTTTTTATACAGAAACTCAAATCCGGTTAGCTCTTATTGATTTTCTGAGAGGACTTGTTGAATTTGATCCAGTAAAACGTTGGTCACCTTTTCAGGTATTGAACTTCCTGGCTAAAGTCATCTATATATTTAGTTGTAAAGGCTTCATATTTTCTTGCTACCCATAATGGACAAACATCTACAATTCATTTCTTTAGGCAGCAAAGCACCCTTTTATCACTGGGGAACCTTTTACGTGCCCATACAACCCTCCGCGAGAAACACCTCATGTGGTAAGTCAGATGGAATTCCTTCCCAGGTCTCAAACTTCTTGTGTGGCCTTGTCATACTGATGGTGTTCATAGCAGTTGGTGTGTTGTCCTGGATTCATGTTTGTTTCACAAGTATAGTTTTATTTCATCATTTTCTAAACCAAATATTCATGAGATGGATTGAAGATACTTTTCCTTTTAGCACGTTCTTCCGGTTTTTCAACTTTTTCTGTTGTGGATACAAATGTTTCAGTTAAAAGATCTTGCAGAAAATTAGCTGCAAGGAAAATGTAATTCTTCCTTGCAGAGAGACATGTGTGAAAAATTCCTCTATTCATTGAATCGGTTCTTGTGTTTCCTTTCCATTTTCTTTGCAGAATGTTGCTCAAAATATCAAAGTGGACCATCATCCAGGTGGAGGGCACTGGTTTGCCGCTGGTCTCTCTCCTCATGTATGGGCTCTTTGTCCCTTTGAACTATGTGTAACTTGTTTGTGCACCTCTTTTTAAAAGTTATTTACTTCTTTGACAGGTATCAGGGAGAACCAGAATCCCGATGCACAATAGTCCGCATTTTCAGATGATACCTTATTCACATGGAAATAGTTATGGGAGTATCGGAAGCTATGGTAGCTACAATGATGGTACTATACAGGGAAATAGCTACGGGAGCTATGGAGAAACCGGCAATATGTTTGCCTATTATTCTCCTGTGAATCATTCTGGCCAATATATGCCTAACAAAGGTGGTGTCTCAATGCTTGGAACTAGTCCTGATGCCAGACGTAGGGTTATGCAGTACCCACATGGAGGTAGCCTTGGTACAAGTCCATCTGCTGGAAATTTTGCACCACTACCCCTCGGCACTAGTCCGTCGCAATTTACTCCACCGAATACCAACAATCAATTTTTAGCTGGCTCTCCTGGACACCATGGTCCAACGTCTCCAGTAAGAAACAGTTGTCATGGGTCTCCTTTGGGAAAAATGGCCGCATTTAGTCAGTTTAACAGAAGAAAAAGCGTTGGATATCCTGGAGGTTCTCAGTCGCAGGATTCTTCCTTGTCACAAGCGCAAGGTCATGTGATGGATAATTTTTATCAAAATGATGGGTATTCTGGACAATTCTCTGGTTCACCTTCACACCGGCAATTGGATTCTGGGTTTCAAAACCGTAAGCAGACACAAGGATGCACTTCATTAAGTACTGGGTATCCTCCTACTCATAATATTTCCAGCTCATCACTTCGGTCTAATATGTATAACCCTTCCAGTACTGGACCCCATCTTGAGAATCCAGATAATGCCTTATCAGTGCCTGATCCAGGAGATTGGGACCCAAATTACAGGCAAGCAAACAAGATATTCTTTAACTTACAGGTTATATAGAATGTCAAGGTTCTGTATGTGAGTGTATGTGAACAAATCTAGCAGGTTTATCTAGAATATGAGTGATATTTTGCTTATGTATTGTCTTCAATTCCAACCATACCAGAGCAGGCATGTCACAGCCCCTGATCTCTGATCATTGTTAACTGGTAGTTAGGTTTTAAATATAGATAGACAAAGTTTTGGGCATTGAAACTGTATCAAAATCGATCAGTGGAGTGACATCTGGAACCAATCACGTTATTATAGTGTCCATTTGTTACCTGATGTTATTCTCTGTTTTGTTTAACCTCTTTTCATTCTGCTATGTACAGTCGCATAAGATGCTTTTTGTATGTCAGATTTACATGTTTTCTCCGTTAATTGGAAGTGTTCTAATATGCACAATTTTGTTACATGTACAGTGATGACTTGCTTCTACAAGAAGATAGCGCAGATGAGAGTGTTATTGCTAATGCATTCAGCAGAGGTATGCAACTTGGTTCAACAGATGCCTCCAGTTCCAGAAGGTTCAACAGTAATGCCTCGACCCCATCCTCAAATCCGACAACCCAAAGGTAACCTAAAAGACATCTTGGGGAAAGTATGGTCAACCCTTTTTTTCTTTTGCTGTTAGAATGCGCGCCCACACATATCCCACAAATAACTTTGGTGATCTTTAGTCTTACATCTTCCATACATACTAACTTATCAGGACAAACTATGTAGTAGCTTTGAGTATCAGAAAATTTGGACCAGGGATTTCCGACTAGAATATACAAATGCAGAATGGGACTCCCATACCTGATGTTGATGCCTCCTGAATTCGTGAAGTTACCTATGTGCATTTAGTCGTCTTGATAGGACTATTCTATTAGAAAAGGTAGTCAGTGCTTTGTACCGGTGGTTGTCCCTTGATATTATCAATATAGTGTGAACCGTTGTAGAAGGTTGACGTGTAACTGAAGCAATTAGGAAGAGTAAATAAAAACTATTCTACTTTCTATGACCCAGTAGGAAGGTAGCTTAAACGCGATGTTCCAGACATGATGTGTTTATCACTTGAACCTCCTCTGATAGGGAACTTTGAACTTCTTCTGCAACCCTTTTATCAATATTTTTTGTTTTTGTTTCACTCTTGATGTAACTTTGAATCTACTTCAGGAGATATGCTCCCAATCAAGCCTTTTCGCAAGTAGAGATTGGCAGCCCTCCAAGTAATGATCCTCATGCCAGATTTGGCCAACTTATGCCAGGATCACAATTCACTCCTCATGTCTCCCAGAACTCTCCAAGTCGCTTAGGGCAGCAACCTCCTCAACGGTTAAATCACGGGAGACCAAATGCTGGAAGAGCTATGGATCAGAATCACATCAACGCACAGCTTCCTCCTTCCAACACTAATTCTGGGGGTCAACGCTCACCCAGAAGTAGCTCATTCACCAATGGTGTCCCTTGGGGTACTTTCTTTCACTCATCTTAACTTTCTCTAGAACTTTCCTTCTTGTTTTACAGCCTCCAAATGGTCTTAGACAGGAAATTAAATTGTTTGTTTCATCTTGTAAGGAGGACGTAAGACTAACCATCATGTCCCGAATGTTCGATCGACGTCTCATGGAAGGATGGACTACGGAAGTATTGCCTAATTCCGCAGTCTTAACTCTCATTTATTTTGTTCTTTCCCTTAGTGTGCAATCTTCTTGTTGGAAGTTTGGGAACAAAGTTGTACCGGGACAAGAAACCAAAACTAGTTCATGGCTTGTGGGCTTTTGATGAAAAAGTGCTTATTCATTGTGCTCTTTGCACAAAAAAAGAAGAAGAAAAGTATGTTATCATTGATATTGTTATCTTTTTGGCATCTATTTATCGGAATTTCTTTTTGGTATTCTGTGATGTGAATGTATCTTTTGGGGAAAGATGTTGAAATTCTCTGATCTCAAGTCCGAAAAGACAAACAAGAACACAAAATATCTCTAATTGTGCAGTACCAAAGCAGAGTCGTTAAGCTAATAACAATACAATATCAAAAAAACTATTTGATTCCAATGACAGACATTAGAAAGCCAAGTCTCTCACTGACTTGTGCAATATCTTGATTCTCCTTCTCCAACAATATCTTGATTCTCCTTCTCCTACATCGATGTCGGTAATTCCACACCTGTAAACATTTAAAGTGCCTTAAGTTCTTCTGAATATGTCGTACTCCAACTATCTTCCTTAATGCCTCCATCTTTGCCCATATCTGCTCCTCGCTATACAACACCTTCATCTACACCCAAAAACCTTAATCTCAGTAACACTACTTGTACAGTCTCTTTGAGAGTGATTTTGATATCAAACAATACAATGCATGATCTTAATATAGATCGAAAAAGAAAAGGAGTAAGAATCCGTACGACATATCAGCTAATATCCTACAAGCTTCTTGAATAAGTTCTCCTGCACTCTGTTATAGTAATCTTGAGACAGTACATATATGGTTCATGCTTGGAACAATTTCTTGACTTTGACAGAGTTAAGTGGAACAGTTCTTTTAGCTTTTCATTTTGAAGTAAAGGGGCAAACCAAAGTGAACAACATCTGGATCCATCAACAAAGACAGAAAAACGAATTCAACTAAGCTGTTACACCTACTTCATGGACCAGGCCCGGCCCAGGACGGAGGCAAAGTAGTCGACCGCCTAGGGCCCAAATATTCATGAAGTTTGTGTCTCTTGTTTCTCTTTTATGTTTTGTTTGTAATCTAATTTTTTTTTTGAAAAATTGATCAAAATAGCATTTTTTGAAAACTTTCTGACCAAACTAGCAGCCTAATAAAAAAGTCACATTTTTAGCATTCATTAAAGAGACAAAAGACTATTTTACCCTGATATAATAGAAAGAGAGAGAGGGAAAAAGAAGAAGCTAAGTATCAATCATGGCGGCTACTGTATCGGAGAGATATTTCTCCGGCAAACAAGTCGTTCCGATGGATTACGAGGCCGAGGTATCACAGCACCCCCTTGATGCTATCCTCGACGAAGATATCAAAACGGCATCGGATTGCGTCTCTGATCCGCTCGTCGACGTGAATTTCGTCGGTGCCGTCAGCTTAAAGACGAGGAGGAGCGAGGTCGTGCTCCGTGAGGAATCTTCCAGCGAAATCCGAGTGGAGTACGAGGAGTTCAAAACTGATGTAACGGCGCTGTTCCTCGCCGTTAATTTCGGAAACGTTGCTCTCGTGAAGAAACTACTGGTAATTTTTTTATATTATCTTCAACCCGATTTTTCATATGAACGAGATCGTAGCAGTAAGATTGGCTAACAATTTTAATTTTCTGTCCTCATTATTTTCATGCTTCTGTAACCAATTTAGCCGTTTCTCATTAGCTTTCAGCTTAGATTTTGAAACCGATTAACTAAATATGTGTTGATCTTCACGCGGCTTTATCTGCCATTAATTCACAACAATTCGCCGTTGTTGTTTTCACAACAGATACACAAACTTTATTGTTTTTGATTGATTTGAATATCTTTGTATAATTTTTTCCCTTGAGTTGAAACTATTGTCTGCGTTTTTGTTTGTTTGGCTATATATGTTTCTCTTGTAGCTCCTTTAGCTTGTTATTTTTTGGCTTACTACTTGAGGCAAAGACTGTAATCAATCCATCTTTTGCTCTGCAGCCTTCAAAGTACGGAATTTTCCTGCTTTTATTGTAAACTCAATCTGATTGTATACTGTTTTGATAAATGAGGTGGAATTTCCTTCAGAATTATATCTCGTTAGGATGTTTCTGTTGCTAATTGATTTGGTTTGTCTTAATATGTTTAAAGGAGACCTTTTCTTTGGAATCTAGACATTGGAATCACGTTTACTTTTGTGAACACAATTTATTGATAAATGTGCTTGTTCACATGGCTTTTGATGCATGCCGGATAGAGAACTTGCCCAAACTGGTGGAGGATATAGTTCAGACATCGATAAACACAGGTCCACGCGGTGCGTTACGCCTTGTCCAAGGCGTTCAGGCCTTTGTAGGGGTTGGAGGAGAGTGGCTAAATGATGTCTCTAAGGTAAATGATGGTTTAGGAACCATTTAGGAACATATATAACTTCTGTTTGAATTGATGTTTCTATGAATCCACGATTAGTATGTAATAAACTTTTCGAAATACGTTATATATCTTCCGAAATACGTTTCATTTCCAAGAAAATATCATTTTTTATCATTTGTATCATTTAGGAAGACTTTCCGAAATACGTTATATATCTTCCGAAATACGTTTCATTTCCAAGAAAATATCATTTTTCATCATTTGTATCATTTAGGAAGACTTTTCGAAATACGTTATATATCTTCCGAAATACGTTTCATTTCCAAGAAAAGATCATTTTTCATCATTTGTATCATTTAGGAAGACTTTCCGAAATACGTTATATATCTTCCGAAATACGTTTCATTTNAGTTTTCATCATTTGTATCTTTCTCTTATTTATTTGTGTATCCAAAACAATAACACATTTATTCTGATGCTTCATTAACGCATACAGGAAATATCGTAATCTGTTTTTGTTCATTTATGAAGACTTTCCGAAATACATTATATATGTTCCTAAATACAATTCATTTTCAAGAAATGATCATTTTTCATCATTTATATCTTTTTTTATTTCTTTGTGTAGACAAAAAAACAACACATTTGTTCTGATGCTTCATTTACGCATGGAAATCAACATGAAATATCGTTTTTTTAATAGTTTTCTGTTTTTGTTCATTTCGGAAGACTTTCCGAAATACGTTATATAAGTTCCTAAATACTGTTCTTTTTCAATAAAGGATCAGTTTTCATCATTTGTATCTTTCTCTTATTTCTTTGTGTATCCAAAACAACAACACATTTGTTCTGATGCTTCATTTACGCATGGAAATCAACAGGAAATATCGTTCTGTTTTTGTTTATTTCGGAAGACTTTCCGAAATACGTTATATATGTTCCTAAATACGATTCATTTTCAAGAAAGGACCAGTTTTCATCATTTGTATATTTCTCTTATTTCTTTGTGTATCCAAAACAACAACACATTTGTTCTGATGCTTCATTTACGCATGGAAATCAATAGGAAATATCGTTTTCTGTTTTTGTTCATTTATGAAAACTTTCCGAAATATGTTATATATACGTTTCATTTCCAGAAATGATCATTTTTCATCATTTAGGAAAGCTTTCCTAAATACGTTATATATGTTCCTANCGAAATAACGTATCACAACCACAAGAAAATCATGGGCAAAAAACGTAATCTCAATACCAGCTATATAACACTCAATAAATGTCTTTGATAACAACATTGAGACAAACTTAGCTAGATCTTCAGCTTCCAAATGGGAAAGGACATCTAGTTCCTGTGTCCACGACAAGGTTTGATCTTGTAATATGAGTGAGCAGTAATACATTGCTTGGTGATATGCCCTCTCGCCAGACGGGCCTATGGTCATCTTGAGATTTACCAACCAAATTTACCAGCAAACCCAAGACGGCAACAAGAAAATCAAACTCCTGATCTGTAAGATGCTTGTCTTTCTTCTGAAGAGATCTCGTCTTTTCCGTCTCACTGAAAAGCGGAGATCTGGTGAAAGACGGAAAGTGTCTGACAATTAATTCAGCCATGCTTTCCAGCCCTCTGCATCCACCAACTTGCCGACAACCGATAGTGTTATCATTTGTTAAGTTCATCAAAACCTGCAAATAGATAATCATGAACTAAATTGATGCTATTCGGGCTACAGTTACAGACCTGCAAATAGATGATGTTTTCTAGAGTCCCTTGCTTACTTCAGTACATCAGAAGGCGAGATAGAATCTACTGCTACTAAATTTTGGTCTTAATTGAAGAATCAAAAATAAAATCGAGCAAATAAGAAAAAAAAAAGGAATTAGAGTTTGCTTTACTCGAAGATCGAAGGTTGCCACCAAATTCAGAGATGATACACACCAAAGCTTCCGGCGATTGAGAGTAAAAGCTTACCGAACGGCGACGAAAAGCTTCTGGCGATGATAAATCTCCGGCGATGGCAACGTTGGCAGCTCTTTTTGTCAGAAATCTGTTTTTTGATTGATTTTATATAATAGAGGTTAGTTAAGTCTTTTTCCCTTTTAATGAATGCTAGTTTTGAGATTTTTACCCTTGAATGCTAAATTATTGAACTTTAACTGTGTTTTTAACCGTGTTTTTTTGTGATATCATCTTTGTATATTTTGTTTTTGTTTTTTAATCTAATTGGATGGAGTTGATTATCAAAAAAACAGGGCACATTTTTTATTCTCGACTAGGGCCTTCGATAAGCATGGACCGGCGCGGTCATGGACTCTAATAAACTCTGTTCAAAATAGAAAATACATACCGAAGAGCAGACTCTAAAGAACTGAAAGCAATCTAAGACACCATACCAAAACACCCCCTTCGACTCACTGAAGAATGAAAAATCCATCCTTTCTGTTCTTATAATCATGTTGATATGTATATAAAGGTTTTTACTCTTTGTATGAACCAAAATATGAAGTTGAAGATGAGCGAGTAAAACCGGTTACCTGGACGATGGTTTTTTGTTTGTCTTCACCAGTTTGGGAAGATTTCATTTTCAATTAACAACTTAACTAACAAACAGACCCTGATGCCATTTGCTTCTAAGTTCTCTACCTTATAAAATTCATGATCCTACCATCAACCTAGCCTTTGACTGTGAATCTGACCCATATACATATAATTTTACACACTATAACAACCACTTGACTCGGCCTATAATAATATCAAATCAACCCTTAAAATTCCATTTCTAGTCATGTAAAGTTATCAAATAACCCCATATTTTGTTGACTTGAGATCATAATAGTATCAAACCAATCAAGAAGCTTCACAAGAGAGGATTGACCCACGAAGACCCATTAAACTAATTTCTGAAAGATTCTTAGTCATTAAAAGATACAAGAAGGTACAAATTTGTTACTGTCCAAAAGGTCACTCTGGAACAGAAGAGCACGTCAGTAAGCAGACTGTAAACAGGTAAGCAACGGGAATCCACATAGCAGAACAAGTCCAACACAAATGGCCAAAACATCAGTTAAATAACACCATAGCAACTAGCAAGTGTATATGGAAACCAGAATGAATCATGGACGCACAATATGATTTCATTCAGTTCAACCGTAAGACGGATGTGATGCTATGTTGTCATTCAGTAATGAATGGAAACTATCCTAACCTTATTCCCTTCACTCTAGATGCTTTAGTTGTAGTGAACTCACGTTCCCCTGTAAATAAAAAAAACCTTGAAGATTCATAAGCTAATTTCACTTTTTTAAAACCTGCAAGTTTAACTTTTACAAACCACCTTCATATCTAGTCCCAGACACTTGCTTCTTTCCTGCTACAACATTCTATGGCTTGGCATCACTAGGATCTATCGACTCTTTGTCCTCCTCTTCGAAAGCTTTCTCCGAGATTCTTTTATTAGTTCTATCGTCATCTCTAATACTCTCTATCAAGTTCTTTGACTTTTTTTTTTTTTTTTTGAATCGCCGAGGTTCTGGGCCCGCTCTGGGCCTGCGGGCCCGTACATCCCGGAACGGGGTCCAAACTATGTTAAAGTCACTCATTCGGAGGAGACCCCTCCCAGCCGAGTGTCGAACTCAGGGCGGACGGGCACATACCCAGTCCTTTACTACTGGACCAACACACTTCTGGTCTCTTTGACTCTTTTTTTCATACCCTCAAGGCTTTGATACACATGAAGAACAATGTTAGCTAGTCTCAAGGGTGTTCTGTCATCTTCCCGAAAAGCGATTAATGCAGCAGTCCCCTTCTCATCGGTCTGAACAAAAAACGGTTCATTCTTAGCCACTCGTGCTATGCGGTCATCATCATAAATATCACCGTGACCAATCTTGTCGTGGAGTAGCACCATTTTATCACCTCTTCCACCAAAAGCAGTAGCAGGAAGCAGTTTGCTCATCAGCTTTTCAGTACAAACATAGCTCGCCATGTATAAGAAATAAGGAAGGGAAGAGATCAACGCGATCATGGAGGCAACAACGAGTGGCGGAACAAGGAATGGTGCAGAAGCCATAACGAAACCCGCTGCAAGAACCTTCTTTCCCACACTAATCCCTTTCCTCCAAATCCAACCCATTGCGCCTTCTTCAATCCAAACACTGCTTAAATTCGTAACATACACTGCCAATTGTAAATAATTATTACAAATGTAGGATCAAACATGTTTCTAGAAAAAGCCATAAACCAAAAAAGTGACCAAGTTTCTTTTTGGGTCAAAGGTTAATATATTGCAGAAATTCTAAACTTTACCGAGGGTTTCAAGATTATTTCAGCCTGACTAAAAACAATTGGAGGAGAATAGTGATTACAAATAAGATGAGATTTATTAGCTCCAAGCTTCTTAACAGAATCTTCTACATTTGTAGTGAGGATTGACTAATCAAAACATTTAACTAAGAATGTATTATTATTGGCAAACATAATTAAGCAATGAAGCATTGCAATTTCATCAATTTCCAGAAACAAAAAATTAATCAGTAATTAGGCGATAGCAACGAGGAAAAGCAAAAATGTCATCGTAGATTCAGCTGGTAGATTCATCAAAGAGTTGCAGCAAAATCTTCTCTAAAGGCGAGAGAAACAGAGTGACACGTGTTGGGATTGAGACTATTACACAACACAAAGTTGCATGGCCAAATGTGGTTCTGGTCTCTAACGTGGATGTTCTCTTCTCTGTCCACTTGTGTGTTCTCAGATGATGAAGAAGTCAATGGTCGTGTTCTGCAACTTGGAGTAAATGCAGAATTGAAGATAAGAACACATCATTTTCGTCAAAAAATATAATTTAAATAATAATAAAAAATGTTATATATAAGAAAAACTCTCACCATCGCATCACAAAACCCTAAAGTCTAAACCCTTTTTATCACAAAACCCTAAACTCTCCGGACTACTCTATAACCAGTGGTTCGGGAACAATGGTTGGTGTACAAGACCGTCTCACAATTTTGGGAATTAACTTCGGTCACGATGTAAGATCTTGTTTTTCGTTTTTTTTACAAACATTTTTTTGGTTGTGTTAGGTTTGGATCGATTCAATTTATGCAGATTGGATTTAATTTAGGTTTAAATTGACTCCTAATATGTTTACGGTTATTGTCACTATTTTTTTTTTTTTAAGATGAAATGTTAAATTTATTCATCTGGATGATAGTATGTACAAATGAAACATAAAAAACTAAAAGGAACAAAAATGAGTTCTTTTTTTAAAAAAAAAAAAAAAAAAACACACACAACAAAAGCAAATACAAAGCCGAATTCTAGCGAATAGAAACAGCAAACCATCTTTGTAGAATGTCTTTTATTTTCGGGTTTCTTGAATAGTCGAGAGACGAGATTCTGTTTTGAATTAGTTTGTCGATGCACCTGACGAGCTAAGTCGCCGAATTATAACCGTTACGATGTATTCTGGCGTTTCGCTCTCTCCAAATTGAATAGAGAGTTACCTGGAAGCATAGTCGGAGTAAGATTTGTTGCTGTGAATCCACCCGACGAACAAGAGATCGAATTGTGATTTCCCAGTCCGGGTCTTGTCGATTATTCAAAAGTAGTCCTGCGATGTCCGACCAAACAGTAAACGAGTATGGACACGCAAAAAACAGATGGTCCCGACTTTCATTCTGTTCGCTGCATAGTACACATGCTTGATGAGCTCCCCACGTCGCATATGATCACCCGTTGTAAGTCTGTTGTGCATAGCAAGCCAAAAGATAAAACTACATCGTGGAATTCCCTGGCTGAACCAAATGAGACGCCACCAACTGACTTGCGGATAGTGAGTCCTTAATTGATTCCATGTATGATGAGTAGAGAAGTTGTCTTTATAGTTGTCCGAGCCGTGATGCCAAAGGTAATAATCAGGTCCATTATCGCTTCTAGGAACCGGCTCAGCTCTGATTTGCTCGATTAGCGGGTAAAGAGAGCGTTGCCTGATTCGGCGCAATCGCCACCCATTTGGGCCTGCAATGTCTTTAACCAAGTCAGAGGTAGGTATCCCGAGAATATGAGGGCCTGCTAATCCTGTAATATCAATGATTCGCCCCATTGGTAGCCACGTATCATACCAAAACGAAATAGAAACGCCATCCCGAACCTCACCATTGATAAAACTTGCCGCTAGTGGTCGGAGCTTGAGTAGTTTTCTCCAAATCCATGAACCCATCGTGGTGTCCGGTGCTGTCCAAAAACTTCCATTCCACATGAGATTTTGTTTAGCCCAAGCCACCCATAGCGATCCCGACATAGTGAATAATCTCCAAATGAGATTGAGCGCAAAAACTCGGGAT
>PKMM01019739.1:54356-130649 GCA_002933915.1 Eutrema heterophyllum
AAAAAAAAATTGTTAAAAATATTAGTATTATATTTATGAGATACCCTTGGGATATCTCACCAATGGGGACCAATGGGATGCTCTCAAGAAGCTAGACCCAGTTCATCGCATAGAGACTTAAATAGAGTTTCACATAATTTTCTATCTACCCGTGCTCCAGATGATAAAGAACTGGTAGGGAGTATAAAGCACCGTGTTAATCAGTGTTTCTGGGTTTACGTAGATTTTTCTTGTAAATTCATGTTTCCTTAAGATTATCATTGAATTCTATATGGAATAACCCCACGAATTGTTTATGACTGAAAGATGTGAAGAAATTCATATAAGAAAGATGTGAAGAAATATAATTCATATAAAAAAGGCAAATGTTTTTGAGATTTGAAAAAAAATAGTAGAAACAGCTTTTAAAAAAAGAAGACGTATCAGTGTCTTCATCACGGTCTTCATCATCGTCTCTATCACGGTCTTCATCACTGTCTTCATCATCGTCTCTATCACGGTCTTCATCATCGTCTCTATCACGGTCTTCATCACTGTTTTCATCATCATCTTTATCACGGTCTTCATCATCGTCTCTATCACGGTCTTCATCATCGTCTCTATCACGGTCTTCATCACCGTCTTCATCACGGTCTTCATCACCGTCTTCATCAGGGTCTTCATCAATGTCATCATAAAAATCTCTGTCGCTCCCTTCAGTTGAAAACAAGATAAGAAGAAAATGAGAGGATTTTAATTTGAGGCATAAGCAAAACCTCAGATAAGAAAGTTTTAGTAAGTATGAGTCACCTTGTTCAAACCGGTCTAAGAGATGGCGCTCAACGTACATAAAATAGATGTCTCCAAGGTGATCCTCTTCTGTTGCAGCCTCACGGCTATCCTGTACGACGCATAACGAACACAAAGTTTGAAAACCGAAAAAAAAAAAAATAATACTAAAGAGAGAAATGGTTTAGTAACTAGAAGATGATTAATTATTTACCATAGACATTATGCATTTAATGTGAAACNTCAGTTGAAAACAAGATAAGAAGAAAATGAGAGGATTTTAATTTGAGGCCTAAGCAAAACCTCAGATAAGAAAGTTTTAGTAAGTATGAGTCACACCTTGTTCAAACCGGTCTAAGAGATGGCGCTCAACGTACATAAAATAGATGTCTCCAAAGGTGATCCTCTTCTGTTGCAGCCTCACGGCTATCCTGTACGACGCATAACGAACACAAAGTTTGAAAACCGAAAAAAAAAAAAATAATACTAAAGAGAGAAATGGTTTAGTAACTAGAAGATGATTAATTATTTACCATAGACATTATGCATTTAATGTGAAACACGTCTCCACAATGCTTGCATGAATAAATGTGCTTGGAGCAACGTAATCCACAGAGAGAACAAGTATCCTCGGAAACATAAAGATAACGGCTCGCGAGAGTATGCTGATGCCGTTGGTTCTTCACATTGTCCGGAAACCCAATGCACTCTGCATGGGCGTTGAAGCCGCAATCAATACATCCATAGAACGACACACCACAGGGGCTTGCGCATACACAGCAGGCTCCACTGACCCTCGAGTCAGAGATCCAAAAGTTGTAGAAATAGTGACTGTGAGACATGACCGTTGCTGGTAATCTCATCTTTTTGACGCATTCAAGATGGAAACTGATTTTGCAAATGGAACAATGATACCCATACTTTGTAATATTCAGTTGGCAGGTAATGCACTTGGATCCACTTACAAATGCCAATCCAATGTCGTGATCAGGATGAACTAGATGCCTGAAATGTTCTGCTCCGTTAAAATTCGGTACACCGAGGATGATATATATCTCTACAGCGGAGACATGACACAATTGTTCCAGATACCCTCACATCACAAAGAGCGCAAGCCATCATGTACGACCTTGAGGAATAATAATATCCTCCGGAACTGTGATTGTCCACACAATAGATCTCTCAATTAGATTAGAGTTTACACGGTATGTACTGCCTTTCTCAGAGAGCCCCGAAATCAGATGTCCTATATTAACAAATATAGCAAAGGCACTCACTCTATACTTTAGTGATGAACTAGCCAATCTTGAGGTATATGTCAGAATAATACGAAGAATGAAGAAAGTCCTTACCACCAACAGGTCCTTCAACCAATTTAACGTCAATCTCGGCGATGATAGATTTAAGCGCTTTTTCCTTTTGCCATTTCTGCTTTTCCCTCTCTATCTTTTTATGCTCATCATCTTCTGCTTTCGAGGCAGCTTTCTGTAATTTCTCTTGCTGGATGATGAAAGCTAATTAACAATTGGTCCACGAAACACAAACTAGAAAAGCCACTTAAAAAGGCACTCACTTTTTTTCTTAACTTATTTTCCTCGCACGGATTCTTTCGTCCATTGACATCTGCTTTTTTGGCATTGCTTTACCAGAAACAGATGTACTTTTTAGAGCTTCTGGTCTGCTTTTGTCGACCAATTTTGTAACATCCACCAACCGCACTACGTCGCCACCACCACTTTTCCTCACCCTAAGCCTAGCCTAAGCCTAAAGAACGTGCTTCAACCCACTCCACCCACGACTTCACCACTACTTTCCCCCAACCCACTACACCCTAAGCCTAAAAGCACACCTAAACCTAGCCTAAAGAACGTGAATAAAAGAAAGAACGTGGAGAAGAATTCACAAACCCATACCTTAGCCACCGAGACTCTCTCTCCTACTGTCGCCGCTACTCCTGAACACGAGTTCGTCACCACCACATCTTCTCTACTTCACGGGTCCGTCGCGAATCGTGGAAGACCTTTGTCGCGTGGAACCCGAGTTGAACCCGAGCCAAACTCCGCCGCATCTGAGCATCGTGACGTTGCTGGAGCTGTCAGACCTCGCCGCCACCGTCAACCTCCTCGCCGGTTCTCGTGGGAGTGACCGGAGAAGCCCTTGAAACCACCAGAACTTGCCGTCATCTTTGATCAGAGCCGTCGCTGTCTTTTACCCATAAGATCTGATTTGAACCAGTTTTCTTAAACCGTCAGTACCCGAGATTTCAACCCGATTGGTTAAGGTGAGGAACGAGTTCGTGTTTTCTTCATATACCGTATATTCATGTTAATCCTTTAGTCTATTATTAAAACCAGATATACCTACATGTTACATATGAATAAGTAACACGTATTTGTTTGTGTATGTATTATTATATTATAATTATATATATATGAATATGTATATATGTATCACCTAGAAATAATAAATTAAAGGAAGAGAATACGGTTGGGTGTTGTTTGTTGTCTGGACTTGCTTGAGTTGCACGTTGATTATAACCATAAGCCGTCGAAAGGGTGTCGGCCCATAAGCCGTCGAAAGGGAGTCGGCCCATAAGCCGTCGAAAGGGAGTCGGCCCATAAGCCGTGGGTGAAGTGCCATGAGCACGAGGAACCATAGGTGTGTCGTTTAGCGTGTGATTCACCATAAGAAGGATAAAACTCTGTTTTGTGTTGAGTGACCGTAGCGTTTGCCTGTCTGTCTTAGTTTTAGATTTTATGACTTTTGTGGATGTATTTGTATATGGTGAATTCGTGAGCCTTAAGGCTTGCCCTCGCTGAGTAATCCCAATTACTCACCCCTCTCTTCTTGCAGGTGAGAACGAAGAGTAACTGGTGATGTCTGTTCACCTAGTGCCGAATTTGAGTTTCGGGGTTTATTTACTGGATTTTAATTATAACGGTTTTGTAATTCTAAATTATCGAATTTTAATAATGTATGTGTTGACTTTATTTGAAGGATTGTCGAATTGAAATAAAGACTATGTTGGGTTATCTCTGGTTAAGTACAGTTACTTGTAGAATAAATTAACTCATGACATGCCGTCTAGCGCAAGGAAAGGACGGGTGTTACAATTTGGTATCAGAGCCTAGGTTCGGGATGAGAGGATAATTCTAGGTTAGTGGGATTGGGAAAAATCGGATTTCAAAAGTTTATAAAATGAGGATTTTTCAAATGATATAAACCACCACCTAGATGAGCCTCCAGTTATTATTGTTTATTTTAGCAGGGAGATCAGTCTTTACGGGACCAGACTGACTCACTTGCTATCATGTGTTCAGATGCCACCAAAGAAAGGACGTGGAGCTAGGAATGGAGTGGCTGCCAGGACCAGATCGCGCGGATCAGTCCAAGCTAATTCGACTGCAAGTGTGCATCATGTCAATCTCAATCAGGCACCGCAAAATGTTGAGGCCCGAGCTGAGGCGCATGCAGTCGCGCTAGCTGAGTTGCAGAGGTACCGTGAGAGGTTTGGAGAACTTGAGCCAGAGGAGCAGGTTCAACATGATGCACCCGTGGACCAGGCACCACAGAATGTTGCAGCTGATCGCCAGTACCCGCCACCACCCCCTCCGGTGCCAGTTCGGCCACCGGGACCAACATACTGGGAAGCTATGAATTATTTGAAGGGTATGAGCATGGATTTCTTTACCGGGGATTCTGATACATTGGCTGCTGACAACTGGAGGAAGAGACTTGTGTGGAACTTTGAGGCGATACAATGTCCACCAGCATATCGAAAGGGCCTGGCGGTGCAGTACTTGAAGGATGATGCCCTTGTTTGGTGGGAAGGTGTGGTAGAAGAGGCTCAAGGTCGCTACGAGCTGACATGGGCCGATTTTGACGAAGAGTTCTCCAAGAGATATTTTCCGCAGGAGGCTATGGATACTATGGAGAGCCAGTTCTTACATCTGCAACAAGGTAGCAAAACCGTGAGAGAGTATGAGAAGGAATTCAGCCGATTGAGGAGGTTTGCTGGTCGTCACATTGATGAGCGTGAGAAGATTCGTAGATTCCAGAGCGGACTAAGGATTGAGCTCCAGAATCGCGTTGGGGTGAATGATTATCGCAACCTGATTGATTTAGTAGAAAAGGCATCCAAGCTAGAGATTGGACTAGAGAAAGAGACAAGTCAGATGAAGATNGTCTTATTGATGAATTGCACATCGATTTTTGGTGAGCGCTCTGAGAATTTCCAGATTCTTCTGTGGGTTCGTTATCGTCACTATTGATGTATAGTCGGGGGCATATGCAAATGTTTTTTTAGTGCATGCACAATTGGAAAAAAATAAAAAGAAATAAAATAAAATAAAATAAAAAGGATAATTTTGGATTGGTCAATTTGTTGAATAACTAAAAACCAGTCAAAAATAAAAAATATAACACATTAAATTACAAAGTAAACCAAGTAACCAAATAAAAATATATTTATGTACTTGTGGTTTCCATTCCATTTGTTTTTTTTATTTGATTCATTCTATCATATTTTTTTATATTCTATATAGGACGCGTAAACTCTAGTCTAAACAATGAATTTCAAATAACCAAAATTCTATATCACAACATAAAATTAGGTTATAAAACCTAAAATAAAACTCTAAATCCAAAAATAATATACTTTTTTGAAATACATAATTCCATCTTATATATAAAATAGAATTACACACGTCCAACTAAAATAAAAAAAACTAGAATGAGACATACTTCGGTTTAAACCCTATGAATAAACTCAAGGAGCTAAACCTTAATCCAAAAAGCTAAACCTTAACCCAATAAATTATTTTAAATCCTATGAATAAACTCAAAACCTAAAAATTAGTATTTTTTTTTACTTTTGAAAGAGTTAGTATATCTTATGGTTACATATAAGAAAATAGTATGGAATGTTATAAAACGAAATAGAATGGAATGATATTTCTATATAGAACACTAATTTTTGAATTACGACGATTATCCATATGTTGAGAAATTTAAATTCATTAAAAAACGATTTTGTTTTGTTTTTTTGGGTAATAATTGGAATGCATCGCAACCTAATTTTCTTTCAACGTCATCAATGTTCCGTTTTTCGAAGAAACTAAAGGCTCTTAAGCCGCTGATAAGATCGCTAGCAAAGAAGAGAATGGGAAACTTATCGAGAATGGGAAAGTTATGTGAAAAGCAAGATGCTAACGCTTCGAATCCTTTTACGCATAGGATGGAGGAAGAAAAAGCTGCTATTCAACGCTGGAATCATGTTTCGAGGTTGGAGGAGATTTTTCTCAAACAACGGTCAAAGTTATACTGGCTTAAAGTTGGGGATCAAAATAACAAGATGTATCATAAGGCAGTGACAGTCAGAGAAGCAAAAAATCAGATTAGCAAGATTGAATGCAAGGATGGGTCTGTAGTAGCAACTGGTGATGAGATAAAAGTGGAAGTAGAAGTTTTTTTTAGGGAGTTTCTACAACATATTCCAGCTGATTATGAGGGAATATCGGTTGAAAACCTAGAGGAAATCTTTCCTCTTTGGTGTTCTGAAGATGAACAAAATCAGCTCACTAAGGATGTTACAAAAGAGGAGATTAAAGGAGTGCTATTTTCAATGCCAAATGGTAAGTCACCGGGTCCAGATGGATATAACGCAGAGTTCTACAAGTTGGTATGGTCTATTGTTGGAAAAGAATTTGTAATCGCAATTCAATCTTTTTTGAGAAGAGGTTTCTCCCAAAAGGAGTCAACTCCACGATCCTTTCCCTTATACCAAAAAAGACTGCAACTACTACGATGAAAGATTACAGACCGATATCATGTTTTAACGTGATATACAAAGTCATATCGAAGATCATGGCAAATAGGATGAAAGTAATCTTGCCTCGTCTCATTGCCTTGAATCATTCTGCTTTTATCAAGGACAGGTTGTTAATTGAGAATTTGTTATTAGCTACAGAGCTATTGAATGACTATCACAAGGATTCAGTATCATCACGATGTGCCATTAAGATCGATATATCAAAGGCTTTTGATTCAGTTCAATGGTCTTTTTTGCTAAATACACTTTAGGCGATGAACTTTCCAGAGAGATTCATTCATTGGATTTCGTTATGCATCAGCACTGCTTCCTTCTTGGTTCAAGTAAATGGTGAGCTGGCTGGGTTTTTTTCGTAGCGAAAGAGGTCTTCGGCAGGGATGTTCTTTATCCCCGTATCTATTTGTCATAAGCGAACGTGTTGTCAAAGCTGTTGGATAGAGCAGCGTGTGCGCAGCGTATTGGATACCATCCTAAGTGCAAAAACATTGGTCTTACTCATTTGAGTTTTGCTGATGACATATGGTGCTTACAGATGGGAGGGTGAGAACGGTGGAGGGTATTGTTCACGTGTTTGAGGAGTTTGCGAAGATCTCGGGATTGAAGATAAGCATGGAAAAGTCTACAATCTATCTTGCATGTGTTTCGGATAATGTTAGAGAGGAGATAAGCAATCGCTTCCACTTTGATTCAGGTCAGCTTCTAGTAAGATACCTGGGCCTGCCACTTTTGACTAAGAGAATGATAGTTAATGACTACTTGCCGCTGTTGGAGAAGATTCAGAAGCGAATAATCTCGTGGACTGCACATTTTCTCTCACTTACAGGACGATTACAACTAATCAATTCGGTTCTTCTTAGCATTTCAAACTTCTGGCTCTCAGATTTTCGACTACCCAGGGAATGCATTCGTGATATAGAGAAAATCTGTTCGGCTTTCCTATGGTCAGGGCCTGTTTTAAATCCAAGAAAGTCGAAGATGGCATGGGAAGAAGTATGCAAACCAAAACAAGAAGGAGGTCTTGGTCTACGAACTTTAAAGGACGTAAAAACGGTATGTTGCCTTAAGCTAAAAACGGTATTTCTTCTCACCCATCTTTTTGGGTTAAGTGGATACAAACCTATTTGATTAGACAAGACAATTTCTGGTCAATTCGTGAAAATACGAGCATGGGTTCTTGGATGTGGAGGAAGCTACTAAAATATCGAATGCTTGCAAGAAATTTTCATAAAGTAGATATTCGGAATGGAGAATCAACGTCGTTCTGGTATGATTCATGGTCGCCTCTGAGTTGCTTAGTGGAGCTTACAGGACCAAGAGGATTTATCGATCTAGGAATTTCGTCGAACAGAACGGTTGCATCAGTTATGTCTCGAAGGAGAAGACACCATCGAGTGGAAATTCTAAATCAAATTGAAGATACTCTTGCTCTGCAACAGATCCGAATGCAATCGGAATTGGAGGATATTTCACTCTGGAAAAGCAAGGAAGATAAGTACAAATTAAAACAAAGTTCAATTCTAAAAGCACTTGGTTTCTTACAAGAGTTTCTTCGCCTCAAGTGGAGTGGCATAAAGGAGTTTGGTTTAAGTATCCAACTCCAAAATATGCTATGTTCACATGGTTGGCAATTCATAATCGATTAACAACATGAGATCGAATGGCCAATTGGAATGTTGGTGTGAATCCAGCTTGTACCTTCTGTCAAGAACCATGGGAGACACGAAATCATCTGTTTTTCACCTGCAATTTTTCGGT
Organism: Eutrema heterophyllum; assembly: GCA_002933915.1. Lineage (NCBI taxonomy): Eukaryota > Viridiplantae > Streptophyta > Magnoliopsida > Brassicales > Brassicaceae > Eutrema > Eutrema heterophyllum. Next base: position 62,710 of record PKMM01019739.1, read on the forward strand.
AGACATCTGGACTCGTCTTACAAAAGAACTTCTCAAAGGTCGCTTCAATAAAGAGTTGCACATACTGATTCAACTTCTCACAGATTCTCGCCAAAATGGTATGTCTTTGTTCTTGATTCGGTATGTATTTCAAGCAACGATACACACCATAGGGAAGAAGAGAAACAATCGTCGTCATGGAGAAGAAGCCTCCTCCTCAGCTCAACTGGTCAAATTTATTGACAATCAGGTGCGCAATCGACTAACATCAATTCATGAGTTGGGTGACAAAAAATTCGATGTAACCCTCCAGCTTTGGTTCGCAGCTCAAACTTGATTAGTAGAGACAATAATTTTCTAAATTTTCAGATTAAGATCAGACCAACTGCAACACCTGTTGTAAAAACGATTTTTTTTTTTTGTGTTTGAATATAATTTTACATTCAATTAAAAAAAAAGAAAGTAAACAAGATAAAAGAAGAGAAACAAATTTAACAACAAAGATGAAAGAGAGAGAAAAAAAAAGAAGAAGATAAAACGTGTTATAAGGGTAGAATGTCAATTAATGCACAATATATACAAAATATCATGACCAAAAAAGTTCTGGTTAGTTTTTTAATTTTGCTGTTTTTTTTGGTTATTGAGTGATATTTCTTTTTTGGATTCGATTTTTGGAATTTATGGGACAAATATGTACCATCACTATTGATGTAATTTTTAAACCGTTAACTTATTGCACTAAATTTCAGAAATTAACTCAACACGAGATAAATATTGTAACACTTCCGATCCGGCCTAGATCCGAGTGGCGGTGGTTGGCCGCACAACAATCAAACAAGAACATGCATGACCGATTTTCGAACCCGAACGAGACCGAGTGCGCTACAATTACGCGTGCGGACATCCGGCCCAAAGTTCTTAGTCGCGCAACAATCAAACAAGAACATGCGCGACCAAGAGCCCAAGATCGAACGTCCGGGTACGCTTACCTACCGGCGCCGGTAGTTGATTCATCCCGGACAAGGACTAGTATCATTCGAAACCCGAGTTTTATAAAACATACATTTATATTCATTATGTTGCATCCGTTACATAAAACCGTATGCATGTGGGTCCAAAAACGTTATACACAAAGTAACATAAAACCTACTTGATTTTGCAAAAAGGCACGAAAATCTACACCAGCCGTCCTATAATTTCTCCGATCCCAGCGGCTACCCACTAATGGTCACCTACAAAATAAGTAGAGTCGTGAACAACTAATTGGTCAGTGAGTTCGGTTTTTCCTAAACGATCATAATCAAATCCCATAATCTCCAATATCACACAACACACATCATCAACTTAACATAAACAATATTAATGCATATATATAATAGTGATGCATTATATCACATTCTTTTATATCCACCAATCTTTCCCGCACATTTGACATTGCCCATTCCACGTGATCCCATTCTCACCATTCAGAACGTAAGCACACATGCTAACCGTTCTGACAGTCATCCGACTCACACATCACACCCGGATGACCGCACACACAAATCCGGCTCACACAACACACACGAATGACCGCACACATATCCGGTTCAAACAGCACATCCATATATCCACAACACATACAATTCATGACCACATGGAAATGTCAAATGACACTTTCCACAATTCATCGCATAGTTCACACGACATAAATAGGTGCTAGTGCACATGTCACGTGATAAATGACCAAGCAATATATAAACTCTAACTTGTTTTACAGTAAAACAACACGCAATCCATACCGAGACTCACCTTTGCTTTGTTGATGAACGGTAATGAAAGCCTACGGTTTTCTGATCACCTAAACAAACTCGATTCTATGGTTATCCGACAGGAATCATAAGAAACGGAGGTCAGATTTGGACTGAGGACAAAAAACTAGGTCGGGCAGGTGATTTCGGGTTAAAACAGCCTACTTGGATTTTTTTCGACAAGCTTCCGATGGTCANATAAACAATCTCAAAAGTTCTCAAGCAAAATAATCGAAGATTGAAACCACAAACTAAGAAGAAGAGAAGAAATTTAACGATCTCAGACATCCAAGGAAGGATAGGAAGCTGCATTAGCTCTCAAGCCCGGCGAGAGGCGAAAGCTTTAGGCGGCAACTGCGAATGTTTTGAGAAACAAGCCTTTGGATTTATCCTCATCGATACAGAACAAAAACATAACGATGAGACCAAAAACAAAAAAAAACATAATTGTAAGTCTCAGACATCCAAGGAAGTATAAAGAACAGCATTGACCGTGCTTCACCACGTCTCTTGGCCGAAACTTTGTAGCTTCTAATTTCATCACACCTAAAAAGAACACGCAGAAAGACCCAAAAAAACATGAAATCAAGAATCTGAAAATGACCACACCACAAGATCAAAACTTGAAAGAGTATTTTCTACCTGATTCAACCTTGGAGAGATCAAGAATATCGTTAAATAGCTGAAGCACTAAATCACCAGAAGAAATCATGACATTCAACAGCTGTCTTTGTTCTTTATCCAGTTTTGTAGTGGATAGTATCTCAGCCATTCCCACAACTCCCGACAATGGTGATCTTATCTCATGAGACATTGTCGCTAGCATTTGCTTCGCTCTCATTGTCTCCTCTGCAGTAACAAACACAAAAAAGAGAAATGTACCACTTAAGTCTAGTATTTTACAATGAATCTTTCTGAAACTTCGTCACTTGATTTTACTGCTTGAACAAACCTGTAATGTGGATGGTCTTGTTCAGTTCTGATTCCATCGCCTTTCTCACTGCGTTGTCTTCTCTTTGTTTCGCCATTTTTTCTCTCTTCCTTAACTGTTGATTGGAAATAAAAGTGAAGATGTGAAATGAGAACATAGATTATATAGATTTGGGTCAATAATCTTAATGCACTAACCTGATCAGTTACTTCCATTCCCATGTAATTTATACCGATTTTCTCTCTAGCTTTGTTGTAAACAGGCTCAACGTATATCAAAAATGTCTTTGATCCGAATAACTCTGTCTCGAATGTGATCTCTCTCTTTGAAGCTTTTCCTTTCTCAAGAACCTCTCTCTTGAAATCTTCATACTCTTTAACCCCACCTCCATGGAAAATCTCAACGTCTGTTTTCCCCAAAATGTCCTGACATTAGTAAGAAACCGGTTTGATTCAAACACACTTCCTCAGGAAACTGATCAATAATCCAACAGAACAAAGAAGAAACAGCTTTTTTTCTAACCTGTTCACGCAAACTGGGAAACTTGTTGTACATGAACAAGTAGCGTAAATCTTTATCCTGAAACCCATAAAAACAAAAAGAACAAAGAATCAGAGAAACATTACTGAAAAAGATCGAAAACAAGATCAAAATCGTTTACTTACCTGATGGCCCATAACAATAGGTGCATTCTGAAGTATGAAATGCAAGAAACCTTCAGCTCTCTTAAGATTCTGAGTCAGCTCTTCAACCGGCGCTGAGTGACTCTCCATGGTCTTCAAACTCTCATTCAGCTTCTCGATCAATCTTCTTTCTCTCTCGGTACTTGCTTCAAGCATTTTCTCCAAACTTAACGCCTTCTGTTTCCAATATGCAATAGTGTCAAACTCCTCGTCGATCTCAATCTTTTTGCTGTCGACCAACTCATCGCGTTTCTTCCGCCTAAACCTGCGGAAAAGATCGCTCGTCTCATCCAAAACCGGAACATTCTCAGGCTCTTGGCTCTCAAAGTTATGCTCCTCTGTGGTCCTAACCGCGTGGTCCTGCATATACTCCCACTGTTTCACAAGGTTGGTTAGTTGAGACGAGCCTTGGTGAGTCGAATTCATTAGTTCCGGCAACCGTTTCAAATCCGCCATGGTCCGTTTCTCAGCAATATCCACTTCTTTCAACATGTCTAAATCGCCGGCGGATTTCTCAACGTTGAACTGTTTGTCTGCTTCGGTTCCGACATCTTCGGGCCACATCGAAGACAAGACTTCGACATCCATCTCCTCAATCTGATCAGGAGAGTTTCTCTTCATACAACAACAAACACTCCAAATTCAACAACTTTCTTTAAACAGAATCTTGATCTGATCACCAAGAAGCTGCATCAACATTTTCAGACACATATATTAGAGTCAGGACAATCCATCTCCGTCCAGAATCTTGATCTGTAAGTGTGTGAATAATGTATTAAATTCGAATTTTCAAAAGGGACTACAACAACTAGTGTGTGGACCAACCATTGGAGTTGTAACTTTTAGCCGGGAAACTTCAAATTATGATTATAACAAGACGAGCTTGAGAAGGTAAAATTTGCAAATCCCAACAAAAAAAAAGGTTCTGGCTCAGTTTCTTTTTTCAGATTGAAATATTAGCGAACTCGGATCATTTTCATCATCAAATATTTGAAAAATCAGAACAAGGAACTGGGTTTAACCAGATAAAAAAAAAAAACCTTTTGAGCAATGATCGGGAAAAAAAACTCTAAATTTTAGGTTGATCATAAATCAGCAAAAAAAAAAAAAAAGATGGGAATCATGAAATCTGCCGAGTCAATGGCAGAAACAGAAAGAGATGGGAAAACGAAAACACGAATTGATTAAAATGAAGAAGCAGCCGGAACAGAAGTGAAGGGGAATGGATCGGAAGCTTACCTTCTCCGGCTCCGGTCACCGGGAAATTAACAGAGGAAGAAGAAGAAGATTAGAAGAGAAAATGAACAGTGAATAGATCTGAAGAGTCCTCGTCGAGTGTTGGAGTAAATAAACTTCAAACGAGCATTGGGAAGAGAATTAACCAATAAAGAGAGAAGAGAGAAGAGAGAAGAGGAAAAAAAAAACTCGAAGGAGAGAGAGCATGTGCTTCCCCTCAAAGACAGAGAGGTCAATGTATATTATATTCCTCTCTCTCTCTCAATTTGTCACTCGAGTATTCTAATGGCGACTCTCTCTCCGATATGTGAAAGACGCTCCTTCAATCAGTCCGGTTTCTTACGCTCAGCGCGTGGCCCCGCTCCCGGAGGATCGCGTCGCCGGTGAGGAAGAGGGAGAGAGAACTCTGGAGGAGATGGAGAGGGAGAGGAAGAGGATTGAATCAGAGAATCGAGCTAGAAGAAGGTTTTTACGAGCTACTGCTGTCGAAGAGGATACTTCTTCACTTCCTTTGCCAACATTGCTTAAACCAGAGCTGAAGCATGGAAAGAAACCTATTTTCGATCTCATGGAGGCCATTAGAGAGATTAAGGTCAGTATTCGTTAACCACATGATTTTTAACTGAGCTGCCATTGTAATAGAATGGAAGCTACACTATTGAGGATTCCATGATAGTTTTGTGTGTATGATGTCAAAGGATTCAACTTTTGCTTGTTGCGTTGTTAGGGTACACTTCAAATGAGTATTAGAAAGGAAGCTACAATAATTGGGATTAGATTATTTATGTTAGTTCGACTATATTATGTGAACATTGAAACTTCTCAAAAGAGGGTGCTAAACACTGACTTGTTTCATACCTAGGGCACTTCAAATGAGTAAATAGATCAGGCAAGTTTTGTTTAATGGTAGTACTGTGAGAGTTGTGGATCCCTATAAATTTGTAATAGACGTTGCTGTGTTGACTTTCAAGAGACAGAGTGACTAGGAAGGCTATAGATAAACTTGGACTTATCCATCATATTCGTTTTTTCCCCGTTCTTATGCCGTTTCCTACAATGGTTCAGTCCAATGCCAAGGCCAAATTTGATGAAACTCTTGAGGCGCACGTGAGGTTGGGCATTGAAAAAGGCCGATCTGAGCTGGTATTTTTTTCTCTGCAAATTTTTGTTTATGTTTCGCTATCATATTCTCTGAAAAAAAATTTCTCATTATTATCCTTCCTTCTAAATCATTTCCCTTTTTTTTATCTCTAGACTGACTGCTATCACTGTTTAAACTGCAGATAGTTCGTGGTACTTTGGCTCTACCACATTCTGTTAAAAAGGTACAAGAAATGCCTTTCTAATCCCTAATGGTAATTGATATATATCAGCTCTTTATTCTGTATGAAGAAATGATCTTCCTTGTTCAGGATGTGAAAGTGGCTTTCTTTGCTGAGGGTGTGATAAGATACACAATGTTTACTTTCGTAAGAAGAAAGAGAGTATTAATGAGACAGAGCAAACAATTGACTTGGAAGAGGTTGAGCTGGCATCCGAGATGGAATGAACAAATGATAAAGTCAAGACTCTGGATGAAAAGGAAGAGTTGCAGTTGAAGACTGAAGAAAGGAGAGTCGAAGATATAAATAGTTTTCTTATTCCTTTTACTGTTTTCTTATGCAATTTGTAATCTCGTTGTACATCAAGCGACATGAGCTTGTGGTGATCGTTATGAGATCACAGATACGTTGATTACAGATTGTGGATTTCTCATTGTGATTCATTTTCCTTCATCAATAAAGAGATCTGATTTCTGATTCTTAACATTGGTGCGGTGAAACGGGCGAATCTCAACGCGATGACGAGCAGAGCTGATTCTCCGGCGAATTTACAATTCGGTGACGAATCAGACGAACCGACGACGGCGATTAAAGATAAGGTGGAGTTTCTAAACGGTGGATTGAAGAGATTATGTGAATCGAAGGCGGAGACGGAAGCGCGTATGTCCGCCATGGATGAGAAGTTGAACGCGATGATGGAGATGATCGCAAAACTGGATCCGAAGTCGAAGGGAGTTGATCAGCGACCGTCGACCAGACCTGAAGCGTCACAATCGCAATTTCAGGTACGTAACTCTGATTGGGAACAAAACCGGAGAGATTCCTCGCTAGGTTATCGATCTGGGAGCTTGAACCTTGCAAATCGTGAAAGTATGCTTAAGAAAATTGAGATGCCTACTTTTGATGGAAAACAACCATACGTCTGGTTGACGGAGGTTGAAAGATTCTTCTATGTGGGCCGATATTCAGATGAAGATAAATTGGATTTGGTAGCTTTGAGTCTTACAGGCCGGGTTCAAAAATGGTTTTCCTGGGAGTTGCAGAGAGATGGTTTTCGTGATTGGGTTGAATTTAAGGAGAAATTGTTACTGAGATTTGTTGAATCACTGGAAGAGGATCCAGGACGCATATTGTTTTCAATTAAACAACAAGGATCCGTCAATGATTTTATCTCGGAGTTTGAGGAACTTTCAGCTTTAGTACCAGGATTAGATGATCAACATCTGGTTAAAATCTTCTATAATGGTTTGAATCAAGAAATGAAAGAGGTTATACGGATGAAAGAACCAAAAGGATTGAGGAATCATATTGCAGCAGTGTTAAGAATGGACACCAGCGCATTCTGTAAGGTGGTGGGAGATTCTTCAAAGGCTGATTATCGTAGTCAGAGGTATGTTGCTCCTTTGCGAACATCGTCGACTTACAACAGCAACAGAAACAACTTTGGTAAAGACAGAGGAGGGGGTTTTGGGCAGGATAAAGGTCAGCAAGGGATAAATGACAGTGGCCAATCTAAAGAGTTGACAGTGACAACTAAACCAGATGTAAGACCTCACCAAAAATACTCTGATTTACAGTTGGATGCAATGAGGAAGGAAGGCTTATGTTTTAAATGTGGAGGTAAGTGGTCTAAAGCGCATGGAAGAGAATGTCCCATGAAAGAGTTGAAGATACTGACAGTTATCAATGGTTATGACATGGAGGTGCTTGATGGAGAAGAAGAGGAATATGAAGGGGAACAAGCTTTAGTGGTTCAAGAGCTCATGGTTCTGTCCCTAAATTCTTTTTTGGGGATTCATTCGCCTAAAACTACTAAATTACATGGTAGAATAGGCAAGACTGAGGTGATAGTCATGCTCGATAGTGGAGCATCTCACAACTTTATATCTCCTGAGGTTGTGAAAAGGCTGCGGTTGAACGTTTCTGCAGACAGCAGCTTAGATGTGTTATTAGGCAATGGAGTAACTGTCAAAGGCATGGGTGTTTGCCGGGCAGTGACATTCCAATTGTCAGAAACTAATTTCACATCAGACTTCATCTCATTGGAACTAGGAATGGTGGATGTAATTCTGGGAATACAATGGTTAGAGACGTTGGGAAGATGTGAGATTGATTGGAAGAAGCAGGAACTCTCTTTTGTTCACCAAGGGAAAATGGTAACACTATGGGGTGATCCATCTCTGCATTTTCCCAAACTCTCATTTATATCATTATCCCATACACGAAACTCTGGTTTTCAAGGAAGAGAAGCGCTTGTATTAACCAATGTGGTTGTGTCACCAAATCCTTATACTATTCCACCAGAGGTCACACAACTTTTAGAACAGTTTGCGGAAGTCTTTGCTATTCCAAAAGGATTACCTCCTGTCCGTGGCCACGAACATGCTATTATTCTACAACCTGGAGTGACAGCTATTTCCGTACGGCCATACCGTTATCCTCATGCAACTAAGATTGTTATGGAAAGCATGGTGGAAAATATGCTGAAAACAGGAATTATCAGAACAAGCACAAGTCCCTTTTCAAGCCCTGTTCTGCTAGTGAAGAAGAAAGATGCCTCTTGGCACTTCTGTGTTGACTACATGGCATTGAATAGAGCCACGGTGCCTGATAGATTTCCAATACCAGTAATAGACCAACTATTAGATGAGCTGAATGGTGCAACAATTTTCTCTAAACTGGATTTACGTTCAGGGTATCATCAGATTCTTATGAAGGAACAAGACATCGAAAAGACAGCATTCAGAACATTGGAAGGACACTATGAGTTTTTGGTAATGCCATTTGGCTTAACAAATGCTCCAGCTACTTTCCAAGCTCTCATGAATACCGTATTCAAGTCATTTCTGAGAGATTTTGTGCTGGTTTTCTTTGATGATGTGCTGGTCTATAGCAAGAGTGTATCTCTACATGTTGAACACTTAAAAGCTGTATTAAAAGTATTTGTTGAGCATTAGCTATTTGCAGAAGAAGTGTTTGTTTGGCTTACCACAAGTTGAATATCTAGGCCACATTATATCTCAAGAGGGAGTCGCAACAGATTCAGCTAAAACTGCTGTAATGAAGCAATGGCCTACACCAAAAACAGTTAAACAGTTGAGAGGGTTTTTGGGATTAACGGGTTATTATCGAAGATTTGTGAAGAACTATGGAGTGATAGCGAAACCATTAACAGAGTTACTTAAAAAGGATCAATTTCTCTGGTCAAGAGAGGCCCAAATAGCTTTTGACAATCTAAAAAAAGCTATGATATCTGCACCTGTGTTAGCTTTGCCAGATTTAAAAAAAACTTTTATCATTGAGTCAGATGCTTCTGGTTTCGGCTTGGGGGCTGTATTAATGCAAGATAGACGCCCTATTGCTTTTTTCAGTCATGGGTTATCAGCAACAGAACAGTTGAAGCCAGCTTATGAAAGAGAATTAATGGCAATTGTTATGGCAGTACAAAAATGGAAGCACTATCTACTTGGGAAGAAGTTCGTAGTACATACTGATCAAAGAAGTCTGAAATTTTTGTTGGAGCAAAAGGAAGTGAATATGGAATACCAAAGATGGCTGACAAGGTTGTTGGGGTATGACTTTGAGATTCTGTACAAACCTGGTTGTGAGAACAAGGCTGCAGATGGATTATCTCGGATTGTCACAAATACTAACGATCCATTATGCTCTGTCCTGTTAGCTTTAACAGTACCTTCAGTGATACAATTACACGACCTGTACAACGAGATAGCTGCGGATCCAGCTATACAATCGGTTATTAATCAAGTTAAGTTGGGACAGAAGCCTAATCAGCATTTGCAAGTGGTGGAGGACAAGCTATGGTATAAGAGAAGGCTGGTTATTCCAAAGACATCTGCATTCATTCCTTTAATTCTTCATGAGTGTCATGATGGTCAGATTGGGGGACATTCTGGAGTTTTAAAAACAACAAAGAGAATCCAGAGTAATTTCCATTGGGAAGGTTTACAGAAGACTGTTCAACAGTATGTGGCTGAATGCGACGTGTGCCAGAAACATAAGTACTCTACGCTCTCTCCGGCAGGGCTTCTTCAGCCTTTACCTATTCCAGTGAGCATTTGGGAAGATTTATCCATGGATTTTATTGAAGGATTACCATCTTCTCAAGGTTTTAATGTGATTATGGTGGTGGTGGATAGATTGAGCAAGTATGGCCATTTTGTGGGATTGAAACATCCTTTTACTGCTGGAGATGTAGCGAATAAATTCATGACAGAGGTAGTGAGACTTCATGGATTTCCGAAAACCATTGTTTCCGACCGAGACAAGATCTTTCTTAGTAATTTTTGGAAAGAAACGTTTCGGCTGGCAGGAACCAAATTAAAATATAGCACTGCTTTTCACCCTCAAACGGATGGTCAAACGGAGGTTTTAAATAGGTGTTTGGAAACATACTTGAGGTGCTTTGCTTCGGGACACCCTCGTACATGGCACAAGTTTCTTTCATGGGCAGAGTTATGGTACAACACCTCCTTTCACACTTCTCCATTTAAAGTGGTATATGGCAGAGATCCACCTACTATAATACGTTTTGAAAAGGGATCCACTACTAACTTTGACTTGGAGGAACTACTTAACGAGAGAGATGAAATGCTGAGTATTATAAAGTTGAAGCTGGAAAGGGCTCAACATTTGATGAAGATTAGTGCTGATAAAAAACGAAGAGATGTGGAGTATGCAGTTGGAGATTGGGTATTTCTGAAGTTGAAACCGTACAGGCAGCAAACTGTGATTAGGAGATTTTGTCAAAAACTTGCTGCAATTTTTTTGGACCATATGAGATATTAGAGAAGATTGGCAAGGCTGCATATCGTTTGGATTTGCCTGTTGAATCCAAGATACATCCGGTATTTCACGTCTCTCAACTTAAGGCGGTAGTGGGAAAGAATCATACTGTGCAGCCCATTCCTCCGGTTGGTTCTGATTTGAATGATACGGTGTTAGAACCGGAGGAAGTATTAGCATCACGATACACTGCCACAGGTGGAGTGGAGTGGCTGGTTAAGTGGTTGGATCATCCTGAGCATGACAACACTTGGATTCCCTCTAAGGACTTCGTTCAGCAGTTTCCTCACTACAAGCTTGAGGGCAAGCTTGCTCTGAAAGGGGGAAGTATTGATAAGATACACAATGTTTACTTTCGTAAGAAGAAAGAGAGTATTAATGAGACAGAGCAAACAATTGACTTGGAAGAGGTTGAACTGGCATCTGAGATGGAATGAACAAATGATAAAGTGAAGACTCTGGATGAAAAGGAAGAGTTGCAGTTGAAGACTGAAGAAAGGAGAGTCGAAGATATAAATAGTTCTCTTATTCCTTTGACTGTTTTCTTATGCAATTTGTAATCTCGTTGTACATCAAGCGACATGAGCTTGTGGTGATCGTTATGAGATCACAGATACGTTGATTACAGATTGTGGATTTCTCATTGTGATTCATTTTCCTTCATCAATAAAGAGTTCTGATTTCTGATTCTTAACAGATTCTTCGTCCTCTGATCACGGAAATTCGCAGGACCTTGGCTCCGATCCCGTCTCCATCGCAACGCGTTTTTGTCTTTTTCCTTTCCTAGTGGAAAATATCGTTTCTTTTAACAGAGAAGTTAAAATGTAAGGTTTAGGGTTTGCCTAAACTTTTCCTCTCCCCACAATCGCCGTCGAACCTTTTCCCGTTTTTCAGATCTTGTTTTCCCTCTCCGGTAGCCGGCGCTCCTCGCCGGAGCCGTGAGAGGGCTCTTCCTTTGGTTTCCTTTTTTTTCTCTCCGTGCATGCGCTTCATCCGTGGTTTGTTGTCTCTCACAATCCAACTTTGGTGGAAAGGCTTTGTGTTTCTTCTTCGTTCCGGCGACTCGAAGGTGCATCTAGGTAGCAGCGCTCTTTGCGGATCTAGATCTGTTGAGCACCATATCTGGTGAGGCGTCCTCAAGTGTCAATCCCGACTTTCTCTCGTTGTGGTCCTCCGTTTGGCGGGTTTTCAATTTCTCCGGCGTTGTGGTTGTGGTGGCGGACCGGAGGGGAGGTGAGGTTCAGTGAATATGCGATTGGTGGTGAAGAACCCCCATGTGTTTCTCTTCAAGACTGTTGCTGCTTGGGGACAGCGACGGATCTGGAGAAAGTTTCTGGTGGCGGGGCGAACCGACAATAGCGAGTTGGGGTAGGGATCTCTCCTCTCATCTTTATTAGACGTGATCGGATATGTGTTGTTGGCGGTTTATCCTTGTTCTTTGTCTCTTTTCTGGCGAGCTTTCCCGGCGACGGCGTTTTAGGTGGCTCTTGATCCCGTTTCAGGTGGAGGCATCTTAGATCTTTTNGCGACTCGAAGGTGCATCTAGGTGGCAGCGCTCTTTGCGGATCTAGATCTGTTGAGCACCATATCTGGTGAGGCGTCCTCAAGTGTCAATCCCGACTTTCTCTCGTTGTGGTCCTCCGTTTGGCGGGTTTTCAATTTCTCTGGCGTTGTGGTTGTGGTGGCGGACCGGAGGGGAGGTGAGGTTCAGTGAATATGCGATTGGTGGTGAAGAACCCCCATGTGTTTCTCTTCAAGACTGTTGCTGCTTGGGGACAACGACGGATCTGGAGAAAGTTTCTGGTGGCGGGGCGAACCGACAATAGCGAGTTGGGGTAGGGATCTCTCCTCTCATCTTTATTAGACGTGATCGGATATGTGTTGTTGGCGGTTTATCCTTGTTCTTTGTCTCTTTTCTGGCGAGCTTTCCCGGCGACGGCGTTTTAGGTGGCTCTTGATCCCGTTTCAGGTGGAGGCATCTTAGATCTTTTTGTCTGAGTCTTCATTCTGAGCGGTGGTCAGATTCCTGGCGGCGGCGGTGGTTTTTGGGCTTATGCCGATCTAGGGTTTTCATGTCCCCGGTTCAGTTCGGTTTTTTGTAGCATTGTTGGTTTTGGTTATTTCATCAAACCGGACCCTTCTGACTTGAGATTGAATCCATGACAAATCTGATAGAAATGAAGAAGAAGTATTGCGCTTGAACCATGCGGTTAGACGGATCTACCGTAACTTGCCAATGTTCAATGGCAGATGAAAGCACCTCGAATACCACGTTTGTGGAGGTTGGAACGATATTTATTGTTTGGAAGCATATATCTTAGAAGAGATATGGAGACTAAAGGAAGCATCTAGCTTAGAAGAAGTCTTGGACGACTTAAAATGTAGAATCAACTTGGATCAGGAACGACATTGATCGACGGTGAGGCAAAGAAAATTAGAGAAAATGACAAAAAAACAATAATTTTTTTTTCTATTGATTGAAAAATAACTAGAAAGATAAAAGAAATGTTCAATGTTTCTCTTAGAACAATAATCACTTCGCTTAAAAACTTGAAACACAAAAACATAAGCATTTTCGCTTGAAACTTTGGTTAAAACCGAGAAGTTTCTAACAAGAAGAAAACTTTTTTTTGTAAAGATTAATTATATGGCTTTAAAGAAAGGAACAAAACAAGAAGCATGATTTTTAAAAGCGAAGCCACGATGACTTAGGTTTTGAAAGAAAAAGATAGAAGCTAATGGTTTAAAGAAAGAAATAGAAAAAGATGTTGAAACTCTTAGGTTTAAGAATTATAAAGATGAAAGTAAGTTCGATCGTTCGATCGAAACTCAAGTATAACCCGCTCTAATACCATATTAAATATAAGAATATTGGATTGTGTTATTTCATATGATGATGAGAATTACAGAACTATATATAGTAGAATTACAAAATCATATAATAAATAAAATAATCATAGAGAGAAATCATAGAGAATAATTCTAGGGAGTAATCATAGGGATCTTGATAGATGATTATCCTTGGGCTCTGGAATTGGGTGGATGAGTAAGCAAATATATATGATGCAGCAGACTTAAAAACCTTATTATGTCTACTTGTTGCAGTCGTAGGTCTCCCATTTCAGTTGCAGCTGTAGTCGTATATGTCATTGCTCTATTTTCTGTTTCTGATGATAAGAAGCTGCTCAAAGGTTGCAATTAATTCTCTATCTAATTAGCAGGTCATGAGCAAAATCTGATCAGCTCTTCTCTTTCTCTAACTTATGTACACTTGATGCGTTGCAGATGTTTTAGAAGCCACTGGATTTAAAAGAGAAACGATGATAAAAAAACATACGAGGACTTGTACCCACATCTGTCAGCGATAATACCAAAGTGGTTTGCCAAGGAAAGGGCAAAGGACCTGAAAAAGCTTGGCAGTCCTTAGATCTTTAACTACGAGGATACATTACCAGCTATCTTAGTCAAGGAAGATTTTGTCGATCCATTTTTTTTGGGAGCCCTTTATGCCTTGTAGAAAAACAGAAAATTGTACATAGTACCTCGTGAATACGCATTATCAAAGTTACTCCAAGTGTATGTAAACTCTCAGTTACTTAGTTTTGTGATTTTGTCTAAATAATATAAGAGCATTCGGTTGTTTGTTACATTTATGGTAAGACAGGGAGGTCTGAAGGAAAAGAAATTGACACGGCCTTGAGCGATATGACACAACATTAACGGTGCAACTACGCAGGACTTTAATTAATATCTTGTTTGCTTGGTGGAAAGTCTTGAACCGCCTCGGTTCACCAGGTGAAGACTTCTTGAACCGGTTGTTTGGTAAATACACGTCAAACACCGCTCTTGCATCACATATCTGCATATCTCCCAAGAGTTTAGTAACAGTCTTGTCTTCAGTACATTCAGCGGCACAAACTGACTCTTCTTCACCACTTGGTGTGGTAATGGCATCATTCATTCCTACAAAGCCCCTTCTATGAAGCAGTATGTCTTTCCGCTACGAATGATTCCATTTGTTGTCCAGAGTTTACCTCTTTTCACCTCTAATTCAGCCATTCCTAACTCGGTAATCCAACCGGCCTTGGAAGATCCAACTCTACAATGTGCAAACACACGAAAAGAGAGAAAATGATTGATTGTATGAGAATAATTAGCTTAACGCGGACAGCTAAATCCATAAACGAGTTGCTGCTGAATTCAATCCACCTGAATCGTAACCTGGGCCCTGAACCACCAGAACGTTTCTTCGTCATCATCGACTGCAAAACCAGTTTCGTTTTCGCTCGAAGAGGAAGCGTCCCAGTCTTTTTCCTCCATAAGCTTATAGTATAACACTTGCTTACGGCTTACGATATGATTCTAATTAAGAATCATAAGAGTATAAAGATCATAAACCTAAAGAGAGTGGAAGTCCCATTAATCCATTGGTTCATTAATGTTTTTATACCAAGAGGTCAGAATTAATGGAGGTAAGCTTACGGTAAATCTTCAGTTCAGCGTGGTGCAAGCAGAGCCGTTTATCGTGGTCGTGGATCCTTGTGGAACGGAGAGAATTGTAATTTCTTCGTAAGTGTTAAAAAAAAAAAAAAAACTGCAAGTAAGAATCTGAGAGGAGTCTTACGGCTACGAAATTGAGCGAGTGAATTAAATGGAGAAATTGACAATTTAATGTCGGCTTGTACTATGTATATACAAGACTCAAAAACTCAAATTTTCTTAAGAGCTCCTTATTAAATTAACTTGTTTAACTTGTTGATCCAATAGAACATATTTTCTTAAGAGTTCCTTATTACATTGCTGGTGTTGGATAGTTAATTTTTAGGTATGTATGAAAAGTTTATGAAAACAATTGTGAAGTTTTTTAGAAGAAGTTTTAGCAAAAAACAAAAAAAAAAGAATTGTGAAGTTTCAATTCTTAACTCGCGGTGGTGAGTGAGTTGTGGATACAATTATTACGCGTCACGTCACTGTGGAGGGTGAAGACAACCGTATGTCGGTGCTGGTTTTCCGATGTCACTACGAGCTCTCTTCGATCGTGAACGAACTTTTACATGTTTGTAAAAGTTGTGTGTGTCTTTCTTTGCTCTGTTCCTATTTTACTTATTATTTTGTTTTTAAATAAAATTTGACAACTAATTCTCATATTTTTATTTCAATTAGATTTATTTTTTATTATTTGGTTTCTGCTATTTTATTTTTCCGAAAACATAAAGTATTGGTTCCTATATGAATTGATTCATATTTTTTTACCATATTTGATTTTTTTTATAAACATATATATTATATTCTCTATAAATATCCGTGTTAGAAAGCGCGGCCCCGGAGGCCGGTAATGTGCCGGTTATGCGTTCCGCGGCGGAACTCTATAGCTAGGTTTTTAACCAAACCTTAATTTGGTTCGGTTTGGAGTAAATGCCCTAGGCCACCCCGAACTATATATATATTAGAGTCTTTGCGATGATTTGTAAATTTGTATTCGTATCTCTACCCGTCCGATCAGCAAAAAACAACGGAGCATGAACTCCATCCCGATTGATCTCTTTCTCGAGATACTCTCGAGACTGCCTGCGGACTCAATCGCGAGGTGTCGTTGCGTGTCGAAGCTATGGGTGTCCAGACTTCGTCCAGATTTCACCCTGTTCCTAACTAGGTCCCCGGCACGTCCACGTCTCTTATTCGTCATCCAAGGATATGATGGTGAGTGGAGCATCTACTCGTCGCCTCAGCCTCATAGTCCACATGAGAAGTCGTCTCTTGGAGTAGCCGCCGATTATCATATGAAGTTTTCTGAAGACATGCGGCTAAAATTTTGTGGTCATGCCTCTGGTTTTGTATGCTTCCGTCGTATGAGGGTCTCAAAAGAGGAAGAGAATTTAATGCATGTGATATGTAACCCTAGCACAGGACAGTGTGCGAGCTTACCTAAACTGAGAAGGGGCATAAATTCATATAGCCTTTTAGGGTTTGATCCGATTGACGAGCAATTCAAGGTATTGTTTATTGCTGATCCATCTTCTGATGATGATAATAGATTTATGACATTAGGAACTGGAGAAATGAGTTGGAGGAAGATCCAATGCCCCTTAAACCATTATCCTTACTCTAAATCAATATGCATCAATGGGATTTTGTATTACTTAGCTGAAATTGATGGAACGTCTTCAGTGATAGTTTGCTTTGATGTTAGGTCTGAGAAATTCAGGTTTATTGACCTAGACTTCATTTATGATTTGCCGAAAAAATTGATAAACTATAATGGTAAATTAGGTGTGACTGATTGGAAGTATGTGAATGTGAAAGCTGGTACTGGAAGCTGTACCTTTGAGTTGTTTATATGGGTTCTAGAGGATGTTGAGAAACAAGAATGGTCGAAATATGTCTATATTTTTCCGTGTAAGGACAATATTTTCAGTGTTGCTGGAGTGACATCTACAGGGGAAATTGTTGTTTTGTCGGAGTACTGGTGTACACATAAACCGTTTGATGTGTTCTACTTCAATATCGAAAGGAACACTCTCCAAAGTGTTAAAATCCAAGGTAACTATGAAGTGTTTATTCATAACCAAAGCGTTAACGTCTTTGTAGACCATGTGGAGAATCTTAAGTTAATATTATGAACACAAGCCCATCAGAACAGAAGCGTAAACCCAAGAGTACGTTTAACAAAGTTGATCGCATGTGTCAAAACCTGATTGCCATTGATCCCTTGCTCCCCCAAGTCTGCTAAAAGCTCTATTTAATACAAGTTGTACGCTTTCTAGTTATTAAGTTTTTTTATTCATGTCGGCTATTTTGGCTGTGAGTGTGACTTCTTATTTACAAGTTTTGTGTGAGATTTATCACTCTGTTGGCGTAGCATTTTTTTCTTTCTGGTGATCATAAAACTCTTTTTTCGTAATGTTAATTATTCTCCGCTATGAGATATGAGACGCTTCTTTCTTTCTGCATCCATTATTTATTTGATTTGGACTGCTAAAGATAAAAGGAAACACTTTGATTACCGACGGTGTAAGAGAAACTCAGATGAAAAGTCGAGACTTAGTTTCAATAGACAAAAATGGCTTTCTTGGCTGGAAAGTAGATTCTTGGTTGCTCTGTAGCAGTAACGAGGAAGAAACCTGAGCACCAAAAGGGTTTCTTGCAGTGTACTGCAGTCATTTTGTTTCTGTAGGTTCATGTATTTCAGAAACTTGATTTTACATATAGCTCTGGGAAAGTAAATTCAACAGATTCTGGTTCCTGAATATATAAAATCAAGTTCCGGACTCTGTTTCGGTTATCAAACCCAATTCTGTCTCTGAGAGTGGTGAGGGAGATTAAGGAGATGGGTTTTGTTCCGGACTCTGTTTCCTACTTTCTTTTGATCTGTGGTTTTACACTTATAACACGTTGATTCATGGAGAAGAAGATTGAAGCCGCTGAAACAATTATAAAGGAGATACAAAGCTGATCAGATGCTGAGTCTCGGGTTTAATCTCACTCTTCTCACTTACAATGCTCTGTTCAATGGTTTGAGTTGAAAACCAACTCCTAATGACAGTACCTACTACACTGTAATTGAGGCATTAAAGTTTAATTTGAAAATTCTGATGATACTTGATTGATCATGGCGACAAACTAAAAAGACTATTGATGAAAGCATAGCCCATGATCTTTCACTCTAAGAGAGATTTGATTCTCATCTGCTGAATGTTAGGATGGAATATCTGCGGCTCCATTGACTCATCTGATCATGACAAGTAAAATAGATTATCCATTTTACATGGGACAAGCAAGAAAAAAGCTAAAAAAATATTGAATCTTTTAATTCTCTTAGATTATAAACATATACACAGTTTTACGAATATAAGGTTAAATGTATTTATCAACTTAAAATACCCCACTTTAATTAACTTAATAAATTAATTTGTTAAAAAATTAGGGTTTCGGTTTTTTAGGAATATAGTTGCTAGGGTTTATAATTTAGCTTCTAAGGTTTTTTGTTGTTGTTATTAAAGGTTAGCTTCTAAGCTTCTAGCTTCTAAGGGTTTAGGAATATATCAATATGATTTGAAGCACAAAGCTCATACTCGTAAAGTAGATTTTTCTCGGGACATCTTTTATTTCTTGAGGAGATGGCGGCCGTGAAAGTACGATTAGCGGTTGCAATTCCTGATCAGGAAGATAATATTTTGTTTAAGAATAAGGGGTTGCTACAAGACGACTATATGACTTCCACTGACGACGATATTAGGTCGAGAATGACTTTGTATCCTCTTCAGGCCAAGGCAGCTAAGAAAGAGTCTTGCTTTATCTGTTTCGACGACGACATTGATTCTGATCTCATGTTTCCTGTTGATGAATGCGGTCATCGATTTTGCTTTGACTGTGTGAAACAGCATATAGAGGTGAAACTGCTTGATGGAACGATACCGAATTGTCTTGAGCATCGCTGCGAGTCCCAGCTACCTATTGATAGATGTGGCAATCTTTTGACTCTCAAGCTGAGTTTGATGTGGAATCAGAGGCTTAAAGAAGAGTCAACTCCTTTGACAGAGAGAGTTTATTGCCCGTACCAAAGTTTCTCTTATCTAATGTCAAAAACCGAGCTTTCTTCATCCGTTGAATCTGGACTTAGGAGATGCTTCAAATGCGATGGCTCTTTCTGCCTCCACTGCAAAGTTCCATGGCATAGTACACTATCGTGCAGTGATTACAAGTGTGGAGAGAAATGGAATATATATAAACGTTGCATATCATACAATTTCTCATTTAGGTGTGGATATGCTTTTTGCTACAAGTGTGGAGAGAAATGGAGCTGGTCCCATGTATGCCGCACGGCCCGTACTGGTCGATTTTTTCGGATCATGGTGGGTCTCACTGGTTTGGTATGTCAGCACGCCTATACATAGATTATTCAGGCAAGGCCAAAATAGTGAAACGGCCAAGGAGCCCAAAATCTAGGAGTGGCCAATTTAAGCAATCCAATCCAAAAAATTTCAATTGGTTTGGATATGGTTTCTATAAAAACCTATTTGGATATAATAATTTTTACTAATTTGGGTTTGGGTTATTTGGATTGGTCTTTAGATAACTAAAAAACCCAAATAAAATTCAATCTTGTTTTTACATATATTATTTATATAGTATATACATAATATATACATTAATAAACATAAATGTACAATTATTTATATAGTATATACGTAACACTTTCTCAAACTTATTCATTGTTACGGGATATTGATAATTTAATATTTATTGTATGTACATGTTCAGTTTATTTTGCAGGTTTTGCTAGGAGTTTCTAAGAATTTTCTTCCAACGATTCTAGAATTCTAGTTTATTATTAGTTTTTTTTGTTGGACTTAAGTCTTTTACAATATTAAGAATAATGTTTTTGTTTTATTTCTGGATTTTATATAATATCAAGGATAATAGTTTTGTTTTATTTCTAGATTTTATAAATTATTTTATTTATTACAATTGACGTTAAGAATCTATTTTAGATGTTATTGTAATTTTTTAATTTTTATAAACATTCAATAACCAAACGGTCCAAACCTAATACAATATCTAAACAACCCAAATAAAATTATATATAAGTTTATTTTGGTCAAATTATTTACGATCCAAATAACCCAAACCCGATCTAAAACCTAAAAAACATGATCCAAATTTTATTTAGATCGAATTTGGTCAAATAATTCTCAAACCAAATAACCCAAACCCAACCCAAAACCTAGAAAACCTGTCCAAATTTTATGCAGATCGAATTTGGTCAAATAATTTTCAAACCAAATAACCCAAACCCAACCCAAAACCTAAAAAAACCTGATCCAAAACCTGGATTGGCCACCCCTACCAAAATCCATAGGGACCCAAGATTTTCCTGATTTTCTTTTCGGGTTTTATAGACAAATTTAGGGTTTATGGAAGAGAAAAAAAAAACGTTTGCTACATGAATATTATTTTAGCGTTTTGGTTTTATGCGTTCCACGCATAGCATGACAGTTTATGGAGTATCGTTTTATATGAAAATTAATATGCTGTTTTTATTTATCAATGTGTGTGTTTAGGGACCTTTGTTTTGTATTTCGCCTTGCGGCTTATGAAATGTTTTGATCGGGGCTGAGACTATTATGTTAGATAAGGCCATAAGTCATCTATTTTGTTCCCCTCCCTCTCTCTTTCTTGTCCTATCTCTCATTTAGGTAACTTGTTTGCTTTCTCCGAAAAACTCATCGATTGGTTATATCACTTATACTTTTGACTTTTTAATGCAACCCGATCTCACCTTTAATTCTAACTGACAAAGCCATTGTGGCGTGGAACTCACTTTTAGCCATAGACAATTCAATATTATGAATCCATTGATTGTGAAACAGTCTTAATTAACGAGAGTTTGCTAATTGCTACTATCATGTCATCCATGGCGATGGTATTGATGGAGTCAGGAAGATCAACATTTGATGACTACACAAGTTTTCAGCTGATGTGTGCTCTTAGAATTTGAGGAAAATATTCATCAATAGAAGTAAAAAAGATATTAGTAATAGTAACATGCATTAAAATACTTTTTCTTGGTAAGAAATTAAAACAAAATTTACTTTCTTATATATATATATATCAATAAGGGCAGTTTGGTATGAAATCTGACATTTAAATAAAGCAAAAACACCAAAAAGAACATCTTCAACAATCTCTTCCTTGATCAACAATATGATTAAAATGTTGACCTAAGAAACAAAGACGAAGAGTTTCGCTTCTAAGTTCTAATGGGTCCATGTTAATTCTACATTTATAGCTGTGATTGTATACACATGATGTGTGTAGACAAAAATTGGGTTGCGTTTTGACTACGTTATCGATTTTTTTTTCATGTGTCACATTTGTAGAAAAATATACGATGTTTAATGTTTTGTCCCTTATTAGCTGACATTTAGGGTGAATTAATTAATCTGATTAAGGAACTTCCGTAGTTAAAAAAAAAAAAAAAAACAACAACAAAAAAAAGAAGAAAAAAAGGAATGAGATCATTAATGGAATTATGTACAACAAAATTATTCTGCTGGTGAATTTATTGTAGGATTATATATTCTCATTATTTATCATAATCCACCTTTGACGAATTAATTAAAAGTAAACCTGAATAAGGAAACGTTATAGTTAAAAAATGGAAAAAGGACACTCTATTTCCTTTTCCGAATAGAAAACAAATAATCTAAAGTTAACCGACAAAACAAAGACTCTAACTAGTATAAATATATCACTAAACCTCCCACACAGATCCAACAATCGCTCAGAAAAATCTCTCACACTTTCGAGATTATAATAAATCCTTCTCTAATTAAGATTAATTCCTGTACAATGGCAATCGCCGATAATACCTTCTCGATGTCGACCATGTCCGATGCTTTGCAAAATATCCGTTTCCCAGAAGGAATCTCCGGTTACATTCCTCCTCCGGGATTCGCTCCACGCGCCTCCGCCACGCGCTTAAACCCGCTGTTCAACCTAATGACCAGGGGAGACTTGATGAGAGGTCACTTTAAAGACGCGATCTCAAGGTTAGACCAAAGACAGCTTCTGATGATGGCGTCGTTGCTGACGTCAGACTCCGATTCCTTCATGGAGGTTGTCGGAAACAAGTACGGTTCCAGACGCGTGCAGACGCTCCTCGGAATATCGGATGACGTGGACGCGTTCTTCTACGCCGCTATCCTGCGCCGCTTCCTCCACATCATGACCGACAAGTACGCATCCTACGTGGCGATACGAGCCACAGTCGTTTTCGACCAGGAGAAGAAAAACGCGATGTACGAGCACATTCTCCACCACGCGCTCGACATAGCTCGTGACCAACACGGCTGCATCGCGCTCAACGAGATCATAACCGACGCGGATGTTCCTTTCTACAGAAATCTGCTACTAGACGTAGTCGCGCACAACGCTCTCTTCCTAAGCAACGATGCTTCAGGGAACTTCGTGGTCCAACACGTGCTTCAACTGTGTGACTTGCGTTGCACGCACAACGTTGCGGTTAGTCTTCGTGGCCATTGCGTTGATCTGTCGTTTAAGAGGTATGGAAGCTACATCGTAGAGAAGCTTCTGAAGGAAGAGGAGTCGATGGTTGTGGTTGTTATGGAGCTTTTGGAGTGCGAAGGAAGCAGGTTGATGAGGCTGGCGAGGAACGAATTTGGGAATTTCGTGGTGGTCAAGGCACTGAAAGCCACAAAGGAGATCAGGACCGATCTGTTTTGGGAGTTGGTGCAGAAGCTGATGCCTTTTCACCACCTCTTGCGTAGGTCTCACGGAAATATCATTGCAAACATCTTGGAGTCATGTTCGATTACTACAAGATGCTCATGTTAAAGTGTTCGGTTGTTCTATAGGTTGATTACTGAAATCTTGTTAACAGAAGTTTGTCATTGATGTTTCTATAAGGATCCAAATTTGATTCAAACAGAATGACATAACAATGATTCTCACCGTTCATGATCGTTTTTTGTTTTTTCAACTGAAATCAAGTAAGATAAGTTTACTGAACTGGTTCGAAAATTTGTTTTTGGAAGTAGAAGACTAGAAGTTGTCCAAAAAAAGTTATATACAAAAGGATAAAAAGCCTATCACAGTAAAAAAATTGAAAAGAAAAGAGTCACGAAAGACAAATCAATTGCTTGCAGTAATCGTTTTTTTCTTTCTTTATGTTTTGCTATAACAATTTGGAGTTATATTTTTAAAAAGCTATACTGTTATTCAGAACTAAATTTATCTACAAATTTTGAATAAGAAAAAATCAGAGGCGGCACAACTTCTACCTCTGTTATCGTTGGACTTGGACACTTTACATGCATCTACATTTTGCCAGAATTCCCAAACCAATCTGCAGAAATCAAATCTATCCAAGGCACCCAAACATCAACATCTTTGGCTCCTGCAACAGAGATAAATCATCTTTAATATTCACATATACTATCAGAACTAATGGATAAACCAAAATCATACATTATAGAATAAAGATTCAGTACCCTTGAAGTTCAAAAGTGCTCTTGGGGAGTCTATGTTGGGGCCGTGCATCTTTGATATGACAACTGTTTCTATATGCGCAGCTGCGGAAGCAGTTTTGACTTTTGAGTATAATGCTTCCAACCAGTTGGGATCAACCAGAGCAAATCCAACAAAGCAGAAACATCTTTTGATGCCAGAATCACATTCCATATGTCCTATTATACACATCTCTGGGACTTGGAATCCGGAATTTCGGTTCTTCATAACCGTTGTTGTATAGGCCCCCATTAAATCCCAGCCGTTCATTCCTAAGAAGCTCGGCCATGCCTAGAGAGTTCACACTTTGGCCTTCATTCCACTTATCCCAGTGACCATTAGACAAGACTGAATTTGCAGATGGTTGTTGTCTTGGGAGCTGTGAGAAAGGAGATAAGCTACTTCCCTGTGTCTGATGATCCATTAGCCTTGAACTAAATCCGTAAGGATCGGAAAGTGAAGGAGATAAGTTTCTGAGACCATTATGAAACCCATTGACTTGTTGTTGTGCAGTGGACAGAGACTGCTGTCTCAGCATTCGGAGTCCTATTTCGTTCTCAAAGGAATTCATTTGTGATGAGAATTCTGATCTCATATCCAAGTCTGCATTTATCATCCCTCTTCCAACAGCTAGAATTGCAGGATCCGCAAACTCAATATCACTTGCACCACTCGGATTACCAACTGGAGGCGGTACTTGATATGCATTCCTCAACAAGGAGGCAGAGTCGAGAAAACGAGTTCCTACGATACAAGTGCACAATAATTTTAGTCTCTAGCATCAGCCACACTCTAAGCTACCCCAAAATAGAAGAAAAGAAATACCTGGTGCAGTATCTGAAGATAGGCCCACTCTTTCATGTGAAGAGAAGCCAGGAGGAGGTAACCTGCTGGGCGCAGAA
Source organism: Eutrema heterophyllum (assembly GCA_002933915.1). Taxonomy (NCBI): domain Eukaryota; kingdom Viridiplantae; phylum Streptophyta; class Magnoliopsida; order Brassicales; family Brassicaceae; genus Eutrema; species Eutrema heterophyllum. Next base: position 87,385 of record PKMM01019739.1, read on the forward strand.
AATCCTGGAGGAGCAGAAACTTGGGGACGTGAAACTGCAATAGGACAACAGAGAAACAAATTGGAAATGTGGCAGAAAAAGATCCAATCCAATCAAGAAACAACGGAAAGCCATAAACTGCAAATACTAACCAGGAGTCTTGTACGAAGAGAATAAAGGACTAGCAGCAAAGTTTTCCAATCCACCAGAGTAGTTTGAAGCAAATCCATTTAGACTCCCAAGATTATCCCGATAGATATCTCGGCTCCCTACAGACTCCTGAATAGGCTGATCTCTAGACAGCTGCCCATAAATGCTATGGTTCTCATTGTCAAATGCTTGATTACTAGACTCCTCATAACGTGCAAAAGAAAATCTGGACTGGCTGTTATGTTGCTTTAGGAGGTTTGAAGGTTTAAGAGTACTAGATCGCTGATCAACTTCACCGAGTAACTCTGCCAAATTGTTGGGTGAAGTTAAGGAATCATCCCATGGATCGAAGTCGAGTGACAAAATGTTTGAGATTATATCGTCCTCTGCATTACGAACTTTGTTCCCGCCTTCATTAGCAAACAGAGAGTGCTCCACATTAGACATGGATTTCTCACCAAATCCATTTGGAAGATTCATTCTATTGCTGCATCTATCCAAAGAGAACCTCGAATTTGAATCATTCACACCAGAAATTTCACAAGGCAGGGAAGAACGAGAAGCCAAATGACTTGTATCCAAAATGGAACTTGAAGAGTCAGGCAGAAACCGCGAGTGGATAATTTCCTCTTCAGGGTGATGCCGTTGACTATCCAATGATGATATATCCTCCACTTTCAATTTTGAGCCAACTTGCATCTGGGACTGCAAATCTGATCTCCAATCCCACTCTGGCCTTGTGCAGGGGACTCCATTCTCTGATGGGATAGCTTTATTATCAATGTTTATAGATTGCTCTAAATGTGGCAACTTTGATACTTCATGACCAGGTTGTCTAATAGAACCTTGATCACACTGAGTACCAATCGCCATTGGATTATCAGGACGTTTATCCCTAGAAGTCGTAGCTATCCCCATGCGTGAAACACCAACCGACACATTGCTAACAGTAGGGCTATCTTCTACAGCTTCATTTGTATCGTCAAACGAGTTCACAGTAGCTGAAGGCTTGTCAATGTCTCTGCCATTGTAGGAAGAGTCTATCGAACTGGATAACCGATTGCTATTAAAATCCCTATCAGGTGAGGTAGTTCTCTTGGACCCAGAATCAACCCCAACATTATGCTGCAAAGGCTTCAACACGGTAGGTTTGCTTTTGTCAACAACTATTTGGCTTTCTTCTTTGCGAGATGGTCTTTTAAGAATGTCACTAGAGGTTACAGGCCCATGAGCTGCGTTTGCAACAACAGCAGAAAAAGCCAAGGTTCCATTTACTGATGTTGATCTTTGTATATCAGAAGATCCATTTGAGGTAACCGAAGTTGCTAAAGACTGCTGGTTTGAAATATGTGTCCCCCTGCAACAAATTCCCCTTTTTATTAAATTGACCAATCAAAATACTTTGCATAAAAAGCAGCAAGTGAAAACATACCATGACGCCGCAGCAGGAAGAGCAGTGGATCTGCTAGAGCTCCCACTCCCACTAGGTGGAGAATACCTGGGAACACTTGCTGCATTCTGCTCATAGAAAATAAATTGAGACACGCCACATCATCAAGCTAGTCACCAACTAGGATTAATAAATAGGAAAGCGTTTGGATGTGGAGTATTTTTGTGGTTGGTCTGAGGCCATTTGAGGCTTGGGAGAGTTTTCTTGAGGCTAAAGCTCATAGGAAATGGTGTTTAATCAATCTGGCTCAGAAGTTAAGAATATATATTCTTGGAACACATGACTCAAGCCAAATTGCACATCATGTCAAGGGAGAACTGAGATTTAATTGAACTTACACTTGAAGGAACTTTTACAATTGGTTTTGCAGAAGAACTGTCACTGCAATAAGCATCCAGTGGTGGAGGTAACATGCTGCCTGAACGGTGCTGCGGAATATTAGTTGCTCCAGTGATTTGTTGAACTCTACTCCTTCAAAATTACTATAAGACTTAACTAATCATCCAAAAATACTAGACCAACCATCATATTACATATACAAAAACTAATGGATCCACAAAAGAGAACAATCATGAATTATAAAAATTTAGATGACAAAATACCTTGTATAGGCTGATATGATCTCATCTTTTGTGAAACTATCCTCTTGAGAACCAACCTCGTGCAAATAGAGACAATCAGGATTGATGCATGCCTGGAAATAAAAACATGCGATTCATCACTCCAAGACATCAATTTCAACTTTTATCTGAAAGGAGGTAACCAAAAGAACAACTCAGGGAGCCAAAAAGCAGAACAAGGATCCACAGAAGACATACCACATTTCTCAGCCATGCATGACAATACTTGGTTGTCCCAAAACATGCCCTGCAATTTATATACATATGATCGTTAAGTGAATGAAAACAAGATTAAAAACACAAACCACATAGTTTCAAACCAAAGGAAGTGAGGGAAAACTTACTTCAGTGATTTACCATCCAAGATAAACCCATGAACAGCCTGAATGCAGCGAACAGCCTCTTCTTCTTTTGCATAAGTAATATATCTGGGATAATAATAATTATATCAGAGGAAACAATAATGCCAAGCAAAAGTAAAAATTTCATGATAAGGGGCAAAATATGGTTGACAGAAACGCACACACTGCATGTATTGTTTGGGAATTGTTGGATAACACCAGATGCTGTTCGGGACATGGAAACCTTTAGAACTTTTCCATACTGACCGAAATATTCTTTATGATGGAGTAACTGTAAGAAAATGGAGCACTAGTCACATAGCAATCCACACAGAAATGATTAAAAGGGTTTGGATGAAGGTTCTCATACATCTTCATCTGCTAGATTAAGGGGCAACCCGACAATATAAACAAGATTCCTTTGGATAACTCGCACACTGGTTAGTTGCTTTCTCCCTTCAGAAGGTTTTGATTTTGACTTTTGAATCTTCTTGCGCTCCACGTTGCCTTCAGAGGTCAGACTGGGAACACGTAATTACAGGCAAATCAGCAAAAGAAAGCGGAAAATGATTGTCCCAGACTAAAATTAAATTCGCCAAAAAGATTGCATATCAAGCATCACATTATAACCTGTCACAATTAACAGTCATCCCTACAATCTTTTCTTTGTCATATGGAGTGCGACAAGCTGGGCAACGCCCTTCTATTTGATCTTTCTCTGCCATGTCCACTATGTGATGCCAGCACCAAACACATATCTGAATCACATACACAAAATTATTAACAAAACAAAAATCATTGCTCAATGAGGCCAGCAAAAGTTGTGTACTGGTTCCACTGAGTCATTGCTTATCACAGCTAATCTATTTAATGCTTTACAGATAAACCGCAGCAGAAACTTCTAGCTAAACCAATAAAAGTATATCTTCACCTAAGTGGTTATGCTGATTATTGCTATCGAATATGGCAGTAAGCAAAACGGTTCTCGCTAAAATTGTCAGTTTTAAGACGACGCAGTGAAATATAAATTACAATTATTCGGAAAATGAAGGCAGATGCCAAAACCTGATAGCCACATTTGCAAGGCTTCAATTGCTGATCAGTCAGATCCATCTCCTCAGCACACAGTGGACAAGTCTTCTCTCCATGGTCACTCATGGTGGTCTAAAACGAAAGATTATGAGATACATTAATCATAAAAGTTAAGGCCACAAACTAAGAAAGTAGAAAGGATTTCTTAAGCCAGCCATCAGATAAAATATAATTAAAAGCCAAACTACGACTGAATACACGAAACCACCAGACTTGGCTGAAAGCTAAAAGGCTAAATTTTGATCAATACTTATTAGCATATTCGAGATCCAATCCTAAAATTTATGTTCACTCATCTCATCAACGTTATCCGAAGCCAATTCAAAAAGTAGGAAAAACTCTTAAATTTACTCTAAATATTCGAACTTTCAGATCGATACTAGGAATATAAGAATCACAAAATGCATCTACGATCACGAAACTCCCGGGAATCGATCTGTGCATGTGCCTCGACGGTTCAATTAGAGACGCGTCAACGGACAAGTGAAAACACATCGTTAAGCAATAATCACAAACAAAAGCATTTGAGAAATCCAAAATCTCAATCACAATTGACGATCCAAAGTAATAAACCGATGATCCCATAAAAAAAAAACCCCCGAAGCAGAAACAGAATTAGGGTTTTGAGATTCAGCAGATTCAAACTCCATAAGAAAATATTCAACAAGAGGTAGAGAAAAAAACATACGAATTGAGAAATATTGGATTGAGATTGCAGATGAAAAAGATTAGAGATGAGGAAATGGAAGCTCGAACGAGAGCTGGAGATTGCGAGCGAGAGAGAGAAAGAGAAAATGGATGGCTGTGATTTTGGGTGAGATTTGGCTTTTTTAACCCTTAATTTCTGCCAGATCCACGTTGCTGTCTTGTTAAATAATAAAAAAGAGTTATCGAAAAACTTTTTTATTGCCCTTTGAATTTGATTGCCGATTTTATTACTATATTCAGTCCGGTTCGGTTTTCGTTACCCGGTATATATCATGTTTTTACCAAAAATTACCCAACCACATAAAATGTTCTAGTCTTAGAAATTTCATGTCATTACCAAAAATCACCCAACCACACATATAAAGAAGGGGCATTCATAGTTTGACTACAAAAAAATTCCATTTATTTTCCAAATTCTCACCTAACCTATTCTGGTTATCTAATATATAAAACTAGATTAGGTCTCGCATATCTCGGATAAAAAATAAAAGATTTAAATTATAAAATTGATAATATGTTTAATTACGACTAGTTAGATTCTAAATTAAAATATTGTTTAGTTATCCATGAATTACGTTTAGTTAAGCTTGTGTCATTGTTATTTAGTAATATAAACTTAATATTAATTTAGTTATATTACTTTCCTACTGTTAGTTATTTACTAAACAATCTGATAAAATTACATATTGTTATTTATTTTAATTTTAAATCACGTTTAGTTATCCATGAATTACGTTTAGTAAACATATTTTTAAGTAAATTCAAAATTGATTCATATTACCCATAAATCTGATAAACAATCCATTTAAATGAATGAGAGGGTTTCAGAATTACCAAACACACGATAACAAATTTTTTTTCTTCTAATTTTATATATTATGAATCGTATATATTTTTTTTATATTTAACACTTTTTATTTGGTAGTTTTTATTTTTTTTCTTACTTTACTGTTTCAATGTTATTAGTTTTCATTATATAAAACACAATATTTTTTCCTTTTTTGTTATTTTTATTTGGTAGTTTTTATTTTTTCTCTTACTTTTCTTTTTCAATGTTATTAATTTTCATTATATAAAACACAATTCTTTTTCATTTTTTTGTTATTTTTATTTTTAACAAAAAATACAAAATCATGAAATATTATTTTTGATTTTTGATCGAAAATAAAAAATCATAAAATATTATTTTTTAGATCATGAAATATTATTTTTTTAGATTAGGACATAAATCAAGAAAAATCGAAAATATAAATTATTTTTTTGATATTTATTGAAAATTATTTTTGATCGATTTTTTGAGTTTTAGAAGTCATGATTTGCTTGTTTAGAATTTGAATAAGAGAACTAAAAGATGGAAGTACACATTTAAAAATTAGAAATGTGTAGATTATTATATAGAGTTTGGTCGTGGTTGTATATTAATACTTTTCTTTTTTTTTAGTTTCCTTTTGTCGGAAAGGATTATAAACTTTTAAGTTTGGTTAAGTTTGGTCGTATATTAATAATTTTCCTTTTAAGTTTAGAGTATACTTATAATTTTCTTTTTTTAAGTTTGGTCGTGGTTGTAGATTATAAACTTTTAAGTTTCATTTAGTCACTTTCCTTTATTATAAGTTTCCTTACTTATTCTAGTTTTTTCTTTTTTTAAGATTGCATTTCTTTAGTTTAACTTTTTTAATATTTATTTTAATTCATTTTCACTTTTTTTAATTAATTGACACATGTCGTAATCTAAATTAACCATGACATATGTCACGATCTCATGAGTGAGAGTTATCCTACGTGACACGCTCACGTTGAGAGATCCAGTTTTATATAATAAGATCTAAGATTTTTTTTGGCTAATAGTTTATGATATTTTGCAAATTGACCTTATAAAAGCTATGGAGTAAGGCTAATGGAAATTTTTCAAATTATTTAAATAAGAAATTAAGTGGATCGATAATTGATTACTATTTTGACCCAGAAGAATTAATTTCAACATGCCATCAATTGAAACAAAAGATTGGCAAGGGGGCTTTGATCGTTTGAACTTTCAAGTATATTATCCAACAGAAACGGCTAATCTACACTGCTGTGTGCAGTTGAAGAATCTCTTAATCACTCGTAATTATGAGCATACATGTGCTTTTACTATCTTTGCCCCCTCTTTTCTACTTCAATTGAATATATGCCAAACAATCTTTGTCATTCAATTTCTTTGTTTACTTCTCGATCGGTGGAATTGGAGAAATGAAGAACCAAGACATAAAGATACTTTTGTTGGATTATTGAAGAAGACAAAGACTTGCAGTTTCTACGAATGCGGTTTCTAGCCTGATCGGGCTCTAATGACTTGCAAATTTGATCCCAAGCTTCTAAGTGTCACAGAATTGATTAGAAAAATGCACGACATGTTCACTTGTATTCTAAAGCTTCAACCTAATAAATATCCCTAAAAATGAATGATACGAAAAGGTTTTTTCTACACATTTTATTTCTCAAGTATACAAAAATTAGTAAAGCGGGTGTGTTCAACAAAGTTTTAACCTCCTAGTAAAGGGTAAAAACAAAGAAAAGAATGGTTAAGGTAGAAGAAACTTAGGTTTCAGTCTAAAGCAGGAGGAAGACCTTTGTTGGTATACTTTGTACAGTCAAATGGTCCTACTCCTTGATTGTTCTTCTTCTTGACCTGACCATCACAAAAGACAAATGAATTCCCCAAGTTAGTTTCAAGAACCAGTTTTGTAACATATACTTATCTTTCGAATTATATGAAAGCTTGCAGTGGAGCTATTTGATTAGTGGGTCAGTTAGTGAAAATCAAGTCCAAATGTTTCAACCGTAATTTCCTTTCATCAACACTATTTCAGATTGACGGGCAAATGGTAATGAGAGAGGGAGAGAGGATTATACCGGAGACCATGGACCTGGTTCAGGAGCAGATTTTTCGGTTGGTGAATGTTGTACACGTCCACTTTTCAGTGTTAAGATTTCCTACATTTTTAACAGAAGAGATCTGCTGAGGCATTGCCAAATAATTCTATTTCATATGCAATAACAGCAAGTGGATCTTCAGTTTATAATCCTGGTTGTTGTGCATATCTTTGAGAAATTTATATTAGTTTATACCTCCCCAGCAGCCTCAAATGCAGCTAACCACTCGTCAGAAAATGGAACAGCATTTGGAGGCTTTACAATGATAGGATCAGGTTTCTTCTCAAGTTTAGCATCCCTGTTAAAAAAAGTGAATTATCTTAACATAAACTGTGCTAAAGGAATAGAAAAAGCTTACTAGTGGAGACTGGATTAGATTAGATTACTTACATTAGTATGGTCTTATCCTTGCCTTCTGATGAACATGTACTATTGCTACTGCTTTCAGAAGCATGGACTCCATTGCTTTCTGATGTCAAAGTGTCATCGCTCAGCACATTGAACTCCTTAGGCTGCAGATCATCTCTGACTGAGAAAGCCTCATTCATGGGTATTGGAGTTCCTGACTCTTCCTCTATGGTCACAAGTGCTGCAGGATTAGGAGAGATCTTTATAACTTGAACTTCCTCTTCTTCATGAGAGCTGAGTTCTTGATCAGTAACCTGAGCACTGAAATCCTTTTCAGTATCTGTCTGGATTTTAGCTTTTCCAACATAGTTATACTCAATACATCCAGAGTTTGAATCCTCTTTCAACATGCCTTTGGAGATTCTGGAATAATTTGTGTCCTCATTTAGACATTCAGAATCTCCAATTGATTCACTTAGTAGAGTTTTAGTTTTTCCACACTGGTCAGATGCAGTATGGATAGCTTCTACTTCCAGATATTCTTGATTAAGAATGCCCTTGACAGAAAACTCATCAAGGTCACTAATGAGCTCTGACTCAGTAACCAGATCCACCTTTTTCAGTTTCAAATAACCCTCATGCTCCTCATCCGAACAATCTGACTCAGTAACCAGATCCATGTCTTCCAGCTCTGAGTTATCTTCAAGCTCCTCATTTGAATAAGAGAAAACAGTGGCCGATACATCTTTTGCTGGATAACAACCATCTGGTGTTCCAAGTTGATCAGTCTGTTTCATTACATGAACAGCCTTTACATCAGATGTATTTGCAACACTGGAACAGTTATATTGCATATGCTTTTCAGAAGTTTGTTTCTCAGAGAAGGGTTCATGAGATGATTCCAGAGGTTTATCCTCCATCTTAAATTCAGCAGAGGAAGGCATTAATAACTTCACTTGTTTCATGTTCTGTTCAGCATCAGGAGAACCAGTAAAGCGATCTATCTGCATATCAGGACCATCATCTGTATCTGCTCTTTCGTTTCTGGTCAAGACAACTATCTCATGACTGCCCTCTTTCCCCTCAGAGACTAATTGGCACAAAAAATGCTGTTCTTCAGATTCTCTAAGCAAATCTTTGCAATCGGGAAATGGACCAATGAAATCAGCATCACAGTTTGTCTCTGTGCTAGCGCTTACTTCAATTCTCTTCTCCGTTTCTAATACAGCCTGAGCATCACACACCATGTTATGACCACACAGAATAGAGTTCAACACTGCATTTTCCTCAAAATGGTTGCATGAGGATTGAACACAATCTGGTGCTTCAACAGGCCCCGAAGGAACGACAACAGATTCAGTATTACCTAACTGATTTTCTGAAGAAGACAGATCATCTACATCACTTCTTCTTGATGCAAAATCCCCTAGGAAAACTGGATCTGCAGTGAAGAAATCTAAAGCCTCAGGCTGCTTTACTACATTTTCAGTAGAATGATTAACAATTAGAGCATCTTTTTCTCCAGAAAGGAAATGAGTAATCTCGTCTTCATCTCCAGGGTCCACGCATTCATTAAGTGGTTGTCCATGTACATCCAATGTATATAAATCTCCACTAAAATCGTTCGTAGTACAAGTCTCTTGTTCCCCTGGATTGCTGACTTTCAACTCATCGCCAGAAGGGCCAGAAGGACCCTGCACTGGAGAACCCATGGAATCTTTGAAAAGTGGACCTTCTACTGAGCAGCAAGTCTTCCTTTTCTCATCCGTATCATCATCAGACATAGTACTATCTTGTACATAATTTTTGCAGCCTGAGGGCGGCAGCTCACTGCTACTCTGGAAATCTTTACACTTTGCAGTAATCTTCTCAGATGTACAAATAGTTATATCATCCAGAACTAATTTTCCAGTATCACCTTGAATGATACATGGATGCTGCAGGCTTTCATTTATCTGAGAACTCAATGAACAAGACGACACTTTAGATTCCATTTCCCGAGTGCTTTTCAAGTCTACTTTCACCCTTTCTTGAGCAGAGAAACCTGCAGCTGAACCTGAACTGCCGGTGTTTCCAGTTGTTGACTTGGAGTTAACACTGGGAACTTTTTCAGAAAATTGGGGTTTCTTGAAGGTAGGGATCAAAGCAAAACGAGAAGCTGAACAAACATCAGACCTAGGAAGCTGACTATGTTTGTCTTCTGAACTGTGCGACGGTTGAGAATCGGACTGCAAAAATCAGGAATATGAAGTATGAGAGATTAAGAGCACAAAACCATATTTATGACCCTCAACGACAACTAGACTTCAGTATATTTCAATAATATACCTTACTGAAATAGCCAATTGACGGTGATGGCACTCTTAAACCTGATGGCTTTCCCAGTCGGGAAACTGCGGACTGCGTGTTTCCAACTCTACTGCAAGAACTTTGAGCTAATGTGGTGCCCATAGTAAATACATTAGAGTCGCGGAAATTTGATGCATGACCAAGCATATCCACATCTGATGTAGTCATAGGGCCATCGTTGGACTTCCCAACAACAGAATGCTGTGAGTTGGATACTGAAGGAAGTTCTGATCTTTTGATGATCTTAAGTTCAAGAAAATGCAACACGTTACTCTCAATTGGAATATAGTGCAAATTTCTAGTGCATTATCTAATTGCAATATAGGTTTGCAGAGGGCAACATTGCTTACCACATTTCTTCTAGATTGCTTAAGAGAGGGCTTAGGAATTGAAGATTTGCTTGCCAGGCTAGATTTTGTTTTACTAATGGTGCTTGAAGTACTTTTAGAGAAGCTTACTGATCCCAAGCTCCTCTGAGAATTCTCTGTCATAGCAGAAGAAATAACCAAGGTAATGCGATCATGTAGCAATATATAAACAAGATGCCGCAAGGCATTTGCTGAAAAAGTTATAAAAAAAAAAGCTATGAGATGCATAGGTTCCATTTACTAACTGAATGTGAACATACTTGATTGAGTAGGTGGAGTTAGTTTCGGTTTGCTTGGACTTTGAGTAGTCCTTTTCATGTTGTTTGCAACTGTAACTAGATCAGATTTGGTAGTAGAAACTTTAGATACGCTCAGCTCCCTGCTACGTGGTGTTGTTGTATGAACATTTGCAGGTCTTTTCAGGGTTCAAAGAAGTTAAGGTTAACAAGCGAAAAGAACAAAACCAGAAAAGCAAGGACGGTGATTGCCTTAACACCAAGTACTTTAAGTAAGAAAAGGATATGAAGATGAAGGAGGAGGCCGGGGACAGCCACTGCGTTTGGACCCGCTCCTCAAATCCTGAGCTGAAATGACTTTTTTCTGGGCCTATAATGCAGACATTCGACATTTAGCTAGAATGCGCCTCAAAAAATTATTTTTGCTAGGAAAGGATATTGTAAGAAACGACTGATCACCCTCATTAGCTCCATTAAAAAAAAAAATCCTCAACTCATGTTTAGTAAACTCACCAGGGAAGATTGGGTTTTCGATGGTGATGCGTACTTTGACAGTGTGCCACTCACAATCTTCTTCTCTCTCTTTTTACTATTCACAGGCAAATCGTTAAATAAGTTTTCTTCAAGTGCTTGTAGTCCTGGTGAAACACTAGTACATTTGGAAGCTGACGTTGACTCTCTGAACTCTTCCTGAATGGCAGGTAACAGATCTCCACCAATTTGGCAAGCACTTCCAGTTATTTTTGATAGCTCAGCCGAATCCAAAACACCTTGTTCAAGACCATATTACACAACTTAGTACCGTAGACCAAGCCTATGAATCAGAAGAATAAATCTAACCACATAAACACTAGTAGTCACCTTCTTCTGTTGAGAAAGCTCTATCCCATGCTAAGCTTTTCCGCAAGTTAAATCCTGCATTCCTCTTCTTCTTTTTCATCTGTTGTCGCTCCACACTCAATTTGGGCAGTTCAATTTTGCTCCCACTAGTATTCTCCTTCCCTACACTGCCTGTATCAATAGAAGGGCTTAGCTGCTCCATGTTGTTGTTGTTGTTGCCTGTTACTCTACCTGCAAAAAGGATTGACCTTCATTTATCCGCAAAATGCACAAATTTATACTGCATATTGCCATTTTTCAAAATTTCAAACAAAGCTTCAAAAGGTAGACTTCTTCAGATTTACATTTCCAAGGGTGAGAGAAAATCATCTCTCGGTGAAGAGATTCCAGCGAATGGGTGAGGAGAGATATAAGATGTTGGGCTCAATTAAACCATGTCCACTTAAAACTATCACTATAAAAAGTGAGGAGGAAATTTATCAGAACGAAACTAGGATCCAGAAATCAAAGCGCTTACCAATTGAAGAAAAAGGAGGCCGAGTAGGAACTGTACAATTCGATCCAGGGATCTGGAGAGGTGAGCAATCAAAATAACTCTTTTGTCGGCCGGAATTTCCACCGGCAAACGACGTAACGCCTTTCATCGGCGTATTTTTCAGAAGCCAATAGTCTTCGTCTTCGCCAGAGATATCTAATAGATCCTTCTCCATTGAGAGACCTCCTTTCTTACCCCTAAATGAAGAGTCTAGCAGCGTCCGAGATCTGAAGAGGGGGAAAATCGTATCACTAGGGTTTTTCTACTAACAGTAAGAAAAGCTCGCCGGGATTCAGAAATCGGATATCAGAAATAGGTCGGAGATTTTCATCGACAGGAATCGGAAGTCGGTCGGAGAGTGATGATTCGACTGTTGATAGACGTTTGAATTTTTCCGGCGTCGTAAGCGGGAAGAGGTTGAAAACTTGAAATCGAAAGAAGATGACGACAGAAAAGACAATCGGACCAGGCGAACAACTGAATGGACTAAAATATCCCTTACTCCACTCCTTCACTAAACGGTCTGAATGGACTAAAATACCCCTTACCTCAGGACACTATTGTCATTAAACATCTTAACACCATATATATTGGGCTGCACTATAAGCCCATTTCTCGTTTTCTGGCCCGCCTTACTATGGTTCTTGTCGAGTATTTGTGTCTTTCACAACTTTTTTGCTCTCTAGTTGAATCTGGATTCTTGGTTTTGACATTTTGTTTTAGGAAAAAAAAATAGCAATCAATCTGTAATCTCAATATAGTTTTGTAATAATTTTGTTATCCTTTTTCAGATATTTAAAAATATATAACTAATTTAATCAAATTAAAATTTTATTTTTATTTAAATTTGCATATTAGTATTTTTGGTTCGACTTAAACCGGATCTGTTCGGTTTGTGGCGCATCTAAGTAAAAGTAATGAGTACCATTAATGATTTCTTTTCCCATTTGAAGCAAGAAGCGTTCAACATAGGACAGCCTCTGTTTTATACTACAAAGGGCAAAATTTCTATATCAAAACCATGGAGATGGGAGAACTATTATTACCAAGCTTTTTTCTTTCTCACCTTCACTTCCCAAAAGAAATTAGGTTTTCCGAGAGCACAAGAGGTGACAATGAACAAAGGTTTCTTCTCTTAGTCTCTTCTTTGGTTTTTTTTTTTTTAATCTCCAATTGCTATGTATCCTATTCTCTGTTTTTTTTTTTATTTGGAACAGCGAATTCTTCGGATGATTTTCTTCCAAAGTTCTTCAAAGTGTACTTACCTGATGATTCCGGAGATGATCTGGTAAAACAGCTTTGCAAAATTGTTTCTTTCACTCTGTTTGTTTTTCTCACATGTTCATCAGTAGATATCTAGTTGGTTGAAACTTGTAGATGCTTTTCAGGAAATACCCATTTCTTTCAACACATGCTTACCAAATTCCTTGCCTAAAAACGTAACTGTTAGAAGCATTTATGGAAAGAATTGGAAACTAGAGTTGAGGAAATGTTGTGGTGATATTGTGAAATTTGTTATGGTTGATGGATGGAAGAGAATCGTAAAGGACGAAGATCTGAAGGGTGGAGAGTTCTTGGCTTTCGAGTTTGATGGCTCTAGACTCTTCAATTTCTGTATTTACGGCCTCGCAACGTGTAAAAGGCTTGGAAATTCAGTGAAACCCAAAGAGATCGAAGATGATAAATCTAGTGTTGATATCATCGTTATTGATGATGATGATGATGAAGATGATGATGAAGATGATGATGCTGGTGATGACGACGATGATGGTGATGATGATGATGGTGATGATGCGGATAATGATGATGATGGTGATGATCAAGATTCTGGCGACGAAGATAAATCTAGTGTAGAGTTAATAGTTATTGATGATGACAATGATGATGTTAGTAGTGATCAAGATTCTGGTGACGAAGATAAATCTAGAGAAGATATCATAGTTATTGATGATGATGATGATGATGATGATGATGATGATGATGAGAAAAGGAGTGGAGTTGAGACAGAGACAAAAGAGAAAGGTACTAGAAACTTTGTCTTGTGAAGCTAATTGAGCATCACTGTCTTTATTTTCTTGTGTATTAAATTTTAATAGGTTGTTCTAAAGTCTCAACTAAGAGTGACAGTGAAGATGACAGACAATATCTGGATAACGACATGAACCCGTTCTTTACTGTGAAAAATCACTCTTTTTTTGCATTTCCATTGTGCATCAATATAAACATCAGTTCATGTTTCATGCTTTGTTTAATGATTGTTTTATTCGTAATGCAAGCGCATACGAGCTAAGGCCATAAAGGACTATGGCTTACACATCCCTGAGTTCATCAATCTCATCACCCACTCGAGAACCAATTCGGAAAGTTGAGGGTCATACAATCAGAAGGAATCATTCGAAAGTATAATCAGAAGGAATCAAGTGAAGTCTAGTGATAAAATGATCTGCGAGTTAGACAAGGAAAAGAATGATCTGGTTCGCAAAATCAAAGTCCATGTTAAAAGTGGATGAAGCTCTATGTGTTAGCGCCAGAATATGTAAGACATTTTCTGTAGTATATTGAGTTTTTAATCAAGAGTTCCTGCTGTTCCTGAATCATTTCAATTCTCTGCTATCTATACAAATCTACCTCCTGGTGCTGTTTGTGTGTCTGCAATATGTACATTGTTGTTGACAATGCAAGGTTGGGTTAATCTCGAAGACATTTCAGTACAATCACAAATGGGTTTAGGTTACTGTTTAATTTGTTGTTGGCCCCCACTTTAAGAAACATATCGAAAGAAGAAAGAGAACCAAACAATGGCAATATAAGTTTTGGAGAAATCATCATATTGGCCTTCCACAGTCGTGTGCAAGTTATTACAGCTTCAGGGCTGTTTCGAACCTGCAAGTTCATGTAAGAAGAATGTCATTACTTTTAGTGTTGTAGGACCTTAAGAAAACTATTGACAGAGAAGCAGAAGACACAAGGACAATAATGCTTCAGGGCTATTTCTTTAAAACCTGCAAGTGTGAGTAAGAAGAATGATAATACTTGTAGTTTTATAGGAGCTTAAGAAATCTATTGCCCCATATATAAATTATACATGTGGTTGACAGAAAAGCACAAGTCACAAGAAGAATAATGCTACATACAAATCTTGGAAACTCTGCTCTATTCTATGCACTACTAAACATTTCTCTTTCTTCTTTCAAGTTTATCGATCAAGATTCATGACGCCATGCTGAGATTTGAGATAATACTAGCTATATAAGAAGCTATTACTTTATCAAGCAAGAATTTATTAGAAATAAACTAGGATCCAGAAATCGAAGAGCTTACGGATTGGAGAAAAGGAAGCCGAAGAATCTTCGTCTTCGAGAGAGGTATCTACTAATAGATCCTTCTCCATTAATGGCCTCGCTTACCTTTAAGAGTCTAGCAAAGCGTACGAGATATGAAGACGCATTGCTAGGGTTTTAACAACTTACAGTGTAATAGCTCGTCGGAAATAGTTAGGAGAATGTTGATTGATTCGACTGTTGAAACGTTTGAAATTGAAGAAGATGACGAATTTCAGGAATTCAGAGCAGGCAATTGACTACAATACCCCTGCTAGACTCTCTTCAGGACAATATTGTCATTTAATCAGTATTGATTGGACCGAAATTTAGGCCCATATGCTGTTATCGTGGGCCTTGGCGATAATTTTGTTCTCAGACGAATTACAATGTAGTAGTAGTAATGAGTTGCTATGAGTGGTCTGTTTTCCAGTTGAAGCAAAAAGCATCGAAACAGAGCGCAACCTCTGTTTTTGCAAGTTTTTCCTACAAAAAGTAAAAATCTTTTGATGAAACCATCAGATCGCCAAACTTAGGGTTAACCCACCTCATCTTCACTTCCCCAAAGAAATTAGGTTTTCTGAGAGCGGGACAAAGAGGTGACAATGAAAAAAGGTTTCTCCTTTAGTCTCTTCTTTGTTCTTGATTCTCCAATTGCAATGTATCCTATTTCTGATTTTTTTTTATATTTTGTTTCGGGAACAGGAAATACTTCGGACGATTGTCTTCCAAAATTCTTCAAAGTGTACTTGCCTGGTGAATCCGGAGATGATCTGGTAAAAGACACTTCTTTTCACTCTGTTTTATGTTCGTTTTCATGGGTTTTTTTTGTTTCTTACATGTTCATCGGTAGATTTCTAGTTGGGTTGAAACTTGTAGATCATTTTCAGGAAGTACCCGTTTCTTTCAACAGCTGCTTACCAAATTCTATGCCTAAGAACGTAACTGTTAGAAGCATTTATGGAAAGAATTGGAAACTAGAGTTGAGGAAATGTTGTGGTGATATTGTGAAATTTGTTATGGTTGATGGATGGAAGAGAATCGTAAAGGACGAAAATCTGAAGGGCGGAGAGTTCTTGGCTTTCGAGTTTGATGGCTCTAGACTCTTCAATTTCTGTATTTACGGCCACGCAACGTGTAAAAGACTTGGAAATTCAGTGAAACCCAAAGAGATCGATGAATCTGATGGTGAAGATGATCTCATAATCAGTGATGATGATGATGATCAAGACTACGGCGACGATGATGATGTTGAGGCTGCTGATCTTGAGGCTGATGATGATGACGACGATGTTGATACTGAGGATCTTGATTTTGAGGCTGATGAAGATGATCAAAGACGGTATTTGGATGATCCTGATAACCCGTCATTTACTGTGATCCTAAATCCGAAGAGAAAAAGCCAATTGGTAAGAATAAAAATATGAACTTAACATCATTTGGTTGTGCAAATATAACAATTAGTTTGTGCTTTGTTTTATGATGTTTCTTTCATAATTCAGCGCATCCCGGCTCACGTTATAAAAGACTACAACTTGAACTTACCTGAGCGTATAACTGTCGTCGACCAGCTCGTAACTAAATTCGGGACAATGGAGAAGAAAATCAAGGTTCAGACTGATGGAAGTGTGTTCGTCAAGGGATTTGGAAGTGTTTTCAGAAGGAATAAGGTGAAGGCAACCCATAAAATGATATGCGAGGTAAAGAAGAGTGGTAGTGGTCTAGTTCACACAATCAAGGTCTGCGTTGTAAGGGGATGATATATCTTAGCAAGTGTTAGTGTTTATGTGTGTTAGCACCACATAATATAAAAGGTTGCTCTTCAGATTTGATTTATAGCCAACGATTGTGTCGTGAGAGATGTTTTCAAGTTAATTAAGATTTAAGTCTTTACTATATAAGTTCCTGAATCTCATCAAATCTCTCTGTTTTCTCTCGCAACAAATATCCATGTTCATGTCGTCTATACAAATCCTGTTGTCTTGTTGCCTGCAACAATCAACTAGGGCAAAGTCTTTCAACGGATTCATACAAATAGAACTTACATTGTTCGACAAAGGTTGTTTTTCGGGTGGGATTCATCTCAAAAGACAGTATAATAAAATGAAATGAGTTTGGGTATGTATTTTGTTGTTGGCTCCACTGTATGTGACAAACTTACAATTCAAAAAGAGAACCAAACAATGACAGTATAATTCAACAGATTTTGGGAGAAATCATCATAGTGGCCCTTTCCACGGTCGGGTCCAAGTTATTCCAACTTCAGGGTTGTTTAGAACCTGCAAGTTCATGTAGGAAGAGCGTCATTACTTTTAGTGTTATAGGACCTTAAGAAAACTATTGACAGAGAAGCAGAAGACACAAGGAGAATAATGCTACAAAACTCTGCCATATTCTATATACTAAACATTTCTCCTTCTTTCAAGTTTATCCATTAAGAATCATGAGGTTGTGCCGAGATATGAGATACTACTAGTACAAACTCTGGGGGCTTTCCATCAAAATCGGGTTTTTTTCCTCGTTATTAATGTAGATTGTAATTATAGCGTACTAAACAGGAGGATGAAAATGCAGATTTTGTGCTGAGCAAAAGATGAATTGAATGTTACTGTTTCCTAGAAACTCTTACCTTGAATTGGCAAAGGAAATGGTGGAGCTTGTGGATGGGTTATGAGATGGTGGTGGTGTTGCTGAGATGTGTTATCAGTTAGGTAGATGACATAGAGACCGGGAAGATTTTGGATTGAAGAAGGGCCGAGAAGGATGAAGAGTAGCTGAGAATGAGAATCCTGATGATGCTGCATTTGAAAACAGTGGCGGCGCTGTAGCTGCTGTGGTGGCTCTACCACTGGACTAATCTTGCGTCTGCCATGTCCTGGCTGGGAAGCCTTGATGAGAACGTGACATAATACCTTTGTCTAGTGTTCTTCCCTATCACGCTTATAAAGACTTATCAAACTATCAGGATGGAACTCTAGTCAAAAGATATTATCGAGTCAAGCTCACGGATTGGTTGATAAATTAACTGATCAAATATCACAACAGAAACCACCTGTTTTGCAGAAATTACTCGTCGGTCAGGCAAAGTTTGATTAGTTTAAAGTTGTCCTTCTAATTCTATTGGTGTTCTAGTTCTGGAAAGATGGTACACAAGATAAATGCGAGACAATGACAAAACAGTTGTATTTACCGTGGGTGAAAAAAACACAGAAGAAGTGACATGCCGGTTAATAAGATGGTCCCAACCCCTCTTCAAGAAATTGAAAGGCGTATCACATGTCAGCTGCAGCCATGTGGTTGTCCATCTGTGAATGTAAATCACAAGGAAGGGTAAGAAATTCATGAACCACATAAGAACCAAGAGGGCTCGAAGCTAGCTAGTGGGAAAGTAGCTTTGAGTTGTTGAGATTAGATATCGACAAAGAAACCTTTGACGCATATGTAAGCAGATTAGATTATATTTGGTGCACTCTCAGAGAAACATGTACACCTTGGAGCTCCTTCCAAATATGATACCATTAGGGACATGGCGAAGCTGCAGGGGCGTATATACTGTAAACCCAAATTGCAACGCTAAAATATACATTTCATAGGGTGAGATAAGATAACCCTTTTGTTGAAGAAATTCCAGTGAATGGTGAAGTGATAAACCAGTTAAGCGAAAGCAAATGACCGGCAGAGATGTAAGCTGTTTCAACTCGACTAAACCATTTAGCCCAACTCGGAGTAGGCGAAACATGAATTGACTACAATAGCCCTACTCGACTTTTTTCTATTATAAACCATTTAGAATGGACAGAACTTTAGGCCCATTTTATTTTCAATGGGCCTTGGCGATACTTTGGTTCTCTAAATCCAAAATGGCGATACTTTCCATTTGAAGCAACAAGCATCGAAACAGAGAGAAACCTCTGTTTTTGCAAGTTTTTGCTACAAACGTCTAAAGTCTCTATCCTAAACTGTGAGATCTGCGAACATTAGATTTCGAAGAACTTGTTTCACCTTCTCTCACACAAAAAAACTAGGGTTTCAAATCGCGGCTAAGAGCAAAAGAGGGTGACAACAATGAATCAAGGTTTCTCTTTTATGCCCTTCTTTGTTCCTGATTCTTCTTCTTTACAATGCATTCCAGACATTGATGTTCTGATCTTCTTCTTTGGAACAGGAATTCATGCGGATAATTGTCTTCCAAAGTTCTTCAAAGTGTATCTACCTGGTACATCCGGAGATGATCTGGTAAAACACACTTATCTTCACTCTGTTTTTGGTTTGTTTTCTGGGTTTTTGCTTGCAAGTTCGTCTGTAGATTTCTAGTTGGGTTGAAACTTGTAGATTCTTTGCAGGAAGTACCCGTTTCTTTCAACAGCTGCTTACCAAAGTCTTTGCCTAAAAACGTAACTATCAGAAGCATTTATGGAAAGGTTTGGAAAATGGCCTTGAGGAAATGCGGTGGTGACGTTGAGAAATACGTTCTGGTTAATGGGTGGAAGAGGATCGTAAAGGACGAAGATCTGGTCGGTGGAGACGTATTGGAGTTCGATTTCGATGGCTCTCGGTGTTTTAACTTCTGTATCTACGAGCCTCGCACAATGTGTAAAAGGCTCAGAAGAAGTTCAGTGCAAAGTGAAGAAAAAACCAGAGCTAGTGATGATAATGATGATGATTCTGAGGATGATAATGATGCTATTCTTGAGGATGGTGATGTTGATGATCAAAGGCAGTATCTGGATGATCCCGACAACCCGTTCTTTCCAGTAACCCTAAATCCGAAGAAGAGAAGCCAATTGGTAAGAAGAAGAAAAATGAATATTAAAGATCTTTTCACACTTCCACTTAACATCTTTGGGTTATATGTTTTTATGTGAATATAACAATCAGTTTATCTGTTTATGCTCTGTTTTATGATGTTTCTTTCATTATGCAGCGCATACCAGCGAAGGTTATAAAAGATTATGGCTTAAACTTCCCTGAGAGTATAACTCTCGTCGATCCACTCGTGGAAAAATTCGGGACATTGACGAAGAAAATCAAGATTCAGTTGAATGGCTGTGTGTTTGTCAAGGGATATGGAATTATACTCAGAAGGAATAACGTGAAGTCAAGGGACAAAATGATATGCGAGTTAAAAACGACCGGTAGTAACAATCTGGTTCACACAATCAAGTTCCACGTTATCAGTGAATGATTATTTTATATGAGCCTTATGCGTAGTTGATGTGAGTGGTACCTATGTGACATAGGCGATGTCAGCAAGTGTCAGTGGTTATTTATGTTGTTAAGTTTTCAAGTTAAATCAAGACTTTGTTGTGGTGTACTGAGTTCATTTAATTCCGGAATCTTATCAGAACTATCGTGTTTTGTGTTGTTTGGCTATACAAATATATCTCCTCTTCTTCTGTGCGGCTGCAACAAGAAGGGAAAATCTCCCATTATCTTCATACAAATAGATTGCATTGTTTGAACAAGGTCGTCCTTCGGGTCGGATTAATCTCAGAGACGTTATAGTAAAATGACAAATGCGTTTGGGTTTCTGTTTTGTTCTTAGCCCTCACTTTATGTTACAAATCAAAAGAAGAAGAAAAAGAACCAAACAATGGCAAATATAGCGCAATAGTTTTGGGAGAAATCATCATACTGGCCTTCCACGGTCGGGTTCAAGTTATTCCAACTTCAAGGCTGTTGAGAACCTGCACGTTCAGGTAAGAAGAATGTTATTACTTACAGTTTGGTATACCTTAAAAAAAAAAATTGACAGAAGAACAGAAGATACGAGGAGAATAATGCTACTAAACTTGGAAACTCTTCCTTTTTCTATTCACTGAACAGTTTCTTTCAAGTTTAATCCATCAAGATTCATACTCTAGGGATCTTCCATCAAAATTGGGTTCTTTTCTTGTGGATGGATTGTAAGTGTAACTTATTAAACAGTAGGAGGAAAGTGCAGCTTGTGTTCTGAGCAAAAGATGAGTTGAATGATATTTCTTCCCAGAAAGGCATACCTTGAGTTTGGCGGAGGAAGCAGGTATGCTTATGGTGGTGGTTGTGAGCGGTTCATGAGATGGTGGTGGTGTTGTTGAGATGCGTAATCAGATGGGTGGATGACATAGAGACTGGGCATATTCAGATTGAGGAAGGGCTGAGAAGGATGAAGAGTAGCAGTGGATGAAGAAGGCGGGCGTGTAGCTGAGAGTGAGAATCCTGATGATGCTGCATTTGAGAACAGAGGCGATGCTGTAGCTGTTGTGGCGGTTCCACTACTGGACTGATCTTGCACTTGCCATGTCCTGCCTGGGAAGCTTTGATGAGAACGTGGCATAAAACCTTTCTCTGATATTCTTTCCTGGAGACAAAAAAATTGATTTTCTTTAGCGCAGAAGATTATTCATTGAAATCTTTTAAGTTTTTTTCCAATTTATGATGCAGATATCATAACATAGAACTCTACTCAAAGGATATCACCGAGTCAAGCTCAAGTATTTAACTGTTCAGTGATCAAATACCACAACAGTAACCACCTGCTGAACCTCTAATTGGATTCACTTAGCGCACAAATTACTCATAGGTTGGGAAAAGTTTGCTAAGTTTTAAAGTTGTCTATTTTGGTGTTCTAGTTCTGGACAGAAGGTACAGAAGATTGTGCAAGTTATAAATGCGTGGCAGTGACACACAGTTCGATATAAAGAGATGTTTGGTATGGTATTTACCATGGGTGAAAAGAACGCAGAAGGAAGGACATGCCGGTTAATAAGATGCTCTGAACCCCTCTTCAAGAAATTGAAAGACGTATCACATGTCGTTGCAGCCATGTGGTTCTCCATCTGTGAATATAGATCAAATGGAAGGGGCAAGAAATTCATGAATCAAGGAAGAACCATGAGGACTCGAGCTAGCTAAAGGGACAGTAGCTTTGAGTTGCAGATTGCAATGAGATATGGACAAAGAAACATTTCACTAAAGGTTACAGCAAATCGCATATATGAAAGTAAAGTAAAATATTTGGTGCACTAGAGAGAAAAATGCACCTTGGTGTTCCTTCCACATACGATACTATTAGGGGCATGGTGAAGCCGGAGACCCCTATCTCTTTGCTTTGGACCATCTCCCAGTGAAAGAGAGATTCCCAAGTTGAGGTCGAGCTTAACATTAGCTAAATAAAGAAATCAGAAAATAAGTTAACAAGTTAGTAGTAGCTTCTTACATATTGAGAGCAAAAGCTGCATAGCACTGACCAGTTTAACAAGCAAGGAACCTGAGAATCAACTACATTACCTGCCTCGGGAGCCATCCGGGATGCATGAGGCTCAATTAAGGAAGCAGCTTCCCTTCCATTCCATTTTATGGCTGCCTTGTCACAAGCCCTAATTCCATAAGAATCTGAGCAAATTAGCATTGGAAAATTTCCTAGTAGAACAACAATTCAGGATAATTCATCATAATGTAATTTACGATCACCAAGAGCATGCAGCTTATACTCAGATGACAATCACCCCAAGATAGACAAAATAGTATCATAGCCGTCAGAATCGCAAATGGGTTTTCCTACTAATGGTTCTAACAGAAGCTGTTTCATATGACCAAAAAATAACCAACTCTTCATCTGAGGCATTTCACTCTTTTTAGCAATGACGGACAAGCACATTCAGACAAACCCACAAAGAACATAACATGTGTAAAAGCCCAAAATTAGATCCCGGGAGAAATAGATTACATGTTTCCATGAAACTGTTCCATTTGAGCTCCCCAACTGCCAATCTTTTGCAAAGCAACTCCTTGATATCTTGAATTATTCCTTGAGAAACCAGAGCTCTGTCGCCGAAGTACTTGCACAACTTCCTCTTTGGAAAGATTTGCCATCTGTAAAGTTCGAAAACCAGATAAGAACACAACAAAGCATGCATGTCTTCATCGAATTTTCTATATCTGTAATCAAAACCTGCTTGAGATCCTCTTCATAATCGCTGATAATGAAATTGATGTCAGCCTCCAGACCCCTGAACTTGACAGCAGCTCGATCATACGCCCTGCAGGAGTGGATGTTGAACTTACGAAATACCCATTTTATTGAAAAACAGTTGAGGGATCAATTAGATCATACACAACAACATAATTTCCAAAAGGCATTACCTAGCTGCAGCATGGGCAGTGTCAAATCCACCTGTTGAATTCAAAAGTTAATCTTCATTAGAGAGTTAAGAGCACAACAGAATTCAGCTCAGAGTGCGGAAACCAATAGAACCCATACCTAAATAAACTTGTTTACCGCAATCCCTGCAACCAGGAAAATTGACAAAAAGAAAACGATTAATACAAAATCTAAGTGCGAGCTTGGACCTGAAAGATAAAACCATATTCGACCAAAGTTCTGTCACGAGGAACACATCAACAAACTCATCCGAGACATATCTAGAAGATAATCAATCAGACGTAGATTTACCAGATATGCGATTCCCATCTGCCTGTCCTCCGGTAGAAAGTGACGCCTCTATACTGCGAACTCTTTGACCTAGGTCCTCTCCTGCTTTTCTTCACCGGCTGTGATGGTGGCTGCATCACCGGCGCAGAATCTCCACCGTTTCCGCCGCCGAGGAAGTCTCCGCCTTGTGTCCCCCTCTGGAAGGAAATATCAACGGAGCTCCTGGAACTTTGTGCGCTCGAATCTAGAAAATTCATGCCGTCTCCATCACCTTTAGCAACAGGGAAAAACTCCTTGGTCATCACCGCACTTCTTTCTTCTTCTTCTTCTTCTTTTCCGCCTCCTCCCTTCAGTATTTCAAATTGAAACTTGACGGCGCGTGTGGAGCACAGCTCCTCTTCACCATCGATGCAGCTGGACGCCTCGGCATTGACTACCGAAGAGTTCGACGTCACCGATTCATCCATCTGATTCAAAATAGCACCAGAAACCCGTTTCATAGCAGCTGAATCTCGTCCGTTCTGAGTAGACTCAGCCGACTCGACGTCGAGATTGAGATCCAGCATCAATCTCAAAAGTCAACAAAATCAAACAAACTCGTAGATTTCACACGAAGACCAGCTATTTCGTCAAGCCCTTGCACATTGATCAAGCTATCCACACGGCCCTAACAAATTCGCACTGACCCGACCAATAAATACAGCGATCGCCGTCGATTTGAAATGAACAGAGATCAAAATTCACGTTTCATCGGTAAAATCTGCACGGGTACGGGAAAATCAGAGACAGCAGACGGAGATTAGGTTCTGATTCTGAAATTAATAAAAACACGGCCAGGACTGGCGGCTGAGATAGAATAATTACAGAGAAGGAAAGCTCGATCACGACGGAGAAAAACAAGATTCAGAGAGGCATGGCGATGAGAGTTGCTCACTAAAGATTTGAAGAGAAGGCGAATAGCTTCGCCGGACGAAGAGACTATCGTCGGCACAAGTAAACGGGAATGATGGGACGTAAGCCGTGGTCAGTGGCAAGTGGCAACAAGGAACATATAAATTATTATTCGTCGTTCCATCTTTCTCGGCAATTGGACACCGGTTATGCCGGTTTCCGGTTCCATTGGGAAAAGTAAAAACGTGCTACTTGTTTTGTTTTTTTTTTAAACATGGTAAAATTCAAATTAGTGTAAAAAATTTGAAGGATGGTAATAACTTTAGTAATTGCACTAAAAATTAAACTAGTTGTATGTATAGCTTCTTGTGATTTTTATACTTAATTAAACCTAAGTTATTAAATACTAAATAGATATTCAAAAAAATGAAAAAGAAAAACGAATCTACTCAATTAAACTAGTTGTATGTATAGTTTCTTGTGATTTCTATACTGAATTAAAACTAAGTCATTAAATACTAAATATATATTTAAAAAATTGAAAATGAAAAACGAATCTACTCAATTAAACTAGTTATATGTATAGCTTCTTGTAATTTCTATACTGAATTAAAACTAAATCATTAAATACTAAATAGATAT
Organism: Eutrema heterophyllum; assembly: GCA_002933915.1. NCBI lineage: Eukaryota > Viridiplantae > Streptophyta > Magnoliopsida > Brassicales > Brassicaceae > Eutrema > Eutrema heterophyllum. Next base: position 112,583 of record PKMM01019739.1, read on the forward strand.
CAGAAAAACGAAAAAAAAAGAATCTACTCAATTAAACTAGTTGTATGTATAGCTTCTTGTGATTTCTATACCGAATTAAAACTAAGTCATTAAATACTAAATAGATATTTAGAAAAATGAAAATGAAAAACGAATCTACTCAATTAAACTAGTTATATGTATAGCTTCTTGTAATTTCTATATTGAATTAAAACTAAATCATTAAATACTAAATAGATATCAAAAAAACGAAAAGAAAAAAACGAATCTACTCAATTAAACTAGTTGTATGTATAGCTTCTTGTGATTTTTATACTGAATTAAAACTAAGTCATTAAATACTAAATAAATATCAGAAAACGAGAAAAAAAAATGAATATACTCAATTAAACTAGTTGTATGTATAGTTTCTTGTGATTGCTATAATGAATTAAAACTAAGTCATTAAATACTACATAGATATCAGAAAAACGAATCTACTCAGTTTTTTTTTCCGGCAAACAATTTCATTGATTTCAAATTGAGATTAAAAATCATACAGAACTTTTGAAAAAAATAAGATGTTATATAAGCAAATATATGCGCCATATAGTGAAAAAGATACAACAAAAAGTGATTTTGACGATGCTTTCTGTATACAAGTCTTATTCGTTAACGAATCATGAAATCCGTTATTTCCTTCTCTGTATTTGATGCGAAACGTGTGCTTCGATAATTGTACTAATTAATGTATTAAAATTTGAAGGATGATAACAAATTTAGTAATTGCACTAAAAAATAAACTAGTTGTATGTATAGCTTTTTGTGTTTTTTATACTAAAATAAAACTAAGTCATTAAATATATATAAAAAATGAAAAAGAAAAACGAATCTACTCATTCACAGCTTTGAAGACAAAGCATTTGTTTTCATTTATGGGCGGGTCCTATGATGTGTCTTCCTCACCAAAAAAAAAAACCTATAAGCAGTGAGATAGAAGATCATGCATTATATGGCTAATTAACAAGTATCCCTAAATTTTCTAAAAATGATAACTGATAACAATAGCACTAGTACAAAAACACTAGGTTACATGTTTTAGTTGTATTATACTAATACAATACTCTTTATGTTGCTCAGTTTTTACTTTTTTACATTGTTTTATCTCTTTTCGGTTTGGATTCGTTCTAAATTTTTTCTCTCTTCTCTCTCCAAAAAACATATCTTAGCCACCTTTGCTCCGGTCAACGTCTAGTGACTCTTAAGCCCAAGCATTGTTTATATCTCTGTTTGTTTGTTCTGCATAGTTTTGAGGGGTTTGTTCTTGAAACTGGCGGTGGTGGTTGTGGTGATGTTAGTCGAAGGTGTCTGGCTTCTTCTGTGGAGGTCGGCGCAGTATCAATGGTGTTCGAAGGCCTTGGCGGTGATGTTTCGCTGTTGGTGTTCAAAGGTGTTCGGCTTCACCAGATTTGGAAGTGCTTTTGTGGCGTTGGTGCTCGGTGTTTCTGCCGTCGCGAAGGAGAAAGAGCTTTCGGAAAGTGGTTTTTGTTCCTTTGCTCTAATTCGAGGTTAGAAGTTTGTGAGGAGTTGATTTCGGTTTAGGATCTGTGGAAGTTTCAGCTATTGTTTGGAGAGTTGAGTTTTGTAGTGCGTCTGGCGCCAGACGTTACAAATAGGAGATCTGTCAAAACCGAAAAGAGAATATCAGAACTAGAACTATAGCTGAAAGAAGAAAAGTGATGTTGCCAGCGCCAGACGTTACAAATAGGAAATCTGTCAAAACGGTGCGGTATAGCTGCTTGGTGCGGTATAGGTGCTATCTCTGGCGACATCACTTTTCTTCCTTCAGCTCTAATTCTAGTTCTTATCTTCTCTTTTCGGTTTTGAGTGGTGCTCGGTGTCGTCGTTATGCGACAGGTTTTCATCTTTGGTAAGGTTTCTTTGGCCTTGGTTCCCGAGTTTGATCTTCTCCTCTTTGAATATAGTCCTCGAGTTAGCTTCCCTTGTTTGGGTTTTCGTTTCCCTTTTTGGACTTTGTTTTTCGGGAAATTTCTGTTTTTCGCCGGCTTTGTTTTCAGGAATATCCACTGTTTTTGCCGGTTTAGTTTCCCTTTCGTAAGGCTGTTTGTATCTTGTAATGTTATCCTTCAAGTTCAATAATAATAAAAACTAGATGACCAAAAAAAACATTGTTTTATCTTTTACATGGACCGGTGCTTTGGCACCTTAAGTTTGCATCTAGAGTTCGAACTCAGGTTACCTGCGAAAAATGAAAATGACCTCAACAAATATCTTTGCTTGTTGTCCATACGAGAATCTCTTTTTGTTTATAAATGTTTATTTAGTGGGGTAGGTCAAATGATAATTTAGACTGGCTTTAGCCGGTTGCCAAAAGTGGAATGTCAGAAAAATCTCGAAGATCATGAATCTTAACGAGTAAAAAGCAGCCACGTGTACAACAGAGATTGAACCCCAACCATTCAACTACTCTCTCATACTCTCAGCCTCTCATGTCAAAAAAACTTCCTCATCTGTCTATCTGATCTGACGGCCCACGTCCGTTCTTACTTTCCTGAAATTTAGGAATTTACATACTCCCACAGTCCCACTTGTTTCTAATAGGATTAGATGTTTTTCTGCCCGGGGATACATATTCGGTAAAACAATTATTTTTTAATTAATCATTTGATGTATATATTAAAAAACGAAAGGCCATATTAATGATTGTATTAAAATTAAAAATTGATAAAATTGTTGGGTATATATAAAAGACTAAATAGATATGCAGTGGATTGTTTGTATTGAAAGTCTCTCGATTTTCTTTTATAAAAATATTTATCCGATATTTATTTTACTCGAAATATTACGATCATAACGAAACTATTCAAAGCAAAAAGCAGTTAAAAATGTGATGTTATATTGAAAATAGAATTTGAGCGGTGATAGCCATTAAACTATGATGAGTTGAGTTTAATCTTTCGGTTAAAAAAAAAAACTTTTAAAAAATCTGACAAAATTATTAAAAAATAATATAATATTAAACTATATATTCAATTACATTTAAAATTAAATTACAGATAAATAAAAATAAAAATATTTTGAATGCCTCTTCATTGTCAAAAAATGATGGTATAATGTTGTACCGCCAATGTCTCACCAATTCCGTATTGTTTTTACTGAATGATTTTCTCATTAAGACGGGATACACATTGGTACTGTGGTGGTATAATGATTCCAATCAAATTTTGAACAAATAGATGTCGATACGAAAAGAGATGATGATACAATTTATGGTTTTTGAAACTAAAAATAGAGAAATACTCTTTTTAGTATTAAAAAAATAAATGTTGTTATATTTTATTTCTTATTCCTATTGTCAGTTTCTTAAGAAATATTATCAATCGCATATTTTTCATAATATATTATTTATAGAAGGCAGACGAGGTAGAATTGAAAGACGTGGACGCAGTCCTACCCTTTAAACGAAAATGTTTTTTTTTATTTTTTTGTGGCAAACTCCATACCTAATTTATCACAGAAAATATTATTATATAGTTGTCGACAAAATCCATGACCATTTAGTCAAATTGACCAATTATTTTTTAGAAAAATTATTTATTGTTTTTGGTACGATGTGACACGGCAAGAACAAGTTGGCCATTTTTTGGTGCGATTATTAAATTTGATCAATCGATTGTCAACTAAATGGGTAAAATGTGGTCTGTGGTTGTGTGGTTTGATCATCCGGCTTACATGTTCGGTTAAACCCGCGGAATTTAATCGGGCTGGCTATAATTTTGTAAGGCCTTAAAAGGCTTTAGCCCATGACTACTGACTAGGAATTACTTTAGAGTTTAGAGTATAATATTAACAAAAAAAGCCTTTTATCGTTGTTGCTACGCTCTACTAGAGATGCCAAGGAATCGAAATTGGTCGGAACTTCACTCCGACGTCTTGTCGTTGATTTTGAAGCGCTTGAGCTTTACAGATTTCGCTCGAGCAAAAACCGTTTGTTCGGGATGGAACACCGCGTTGAGATTTTGCTCGCGTAAGAAAAACCAGACCCCATGGTTGATTCTCCAGGATTCCGAAAGCAATGAGGGACGGTACTGGAAACATTACAATCCGGAAGAAGAAATGTGTTATCGAACGGAATATCTGGGTGACTTCGCCAAGGATCGTGTGTTGGCGACTTCGGGAAACTGGGTTTTGATGTTAGACGAGGAAGCAGATTTCTACGTATTGAATCCCTTCACGCGCGAGATCATCGATCTCCCATCTCTAGATTCAAACGCTACATTTGATGAACACATGTTGGGAGTGCGGTTTTGTGGGTAGACGAAATAACCAGAGAGTACTTTGTTGGGTGGACATTTGATGAACACACAATGGGAGGCGATTACATAGCAGGACAGGAGATGAGCAATGGAGAGAGATTCCGAGACGCGATGGGTGTTTGGATATGGCGTATAAGGACAACAAGCTTTACATGTGTACTTTTACTGGGAGAATCAGAAACTTGGGTTTCGATGATTCGAGTTTAGCTAGAGACATCATAAACCATCCATACACTTGTCCCTTTTGGACAGTCTATCGGAGCATCCCAGCAAATCCATACAGTTGTCCCTTCGAGATGAATAGCATGGGTCATGTCAAGGTTGGAATCAGACTTACTGTGTCGGGAGATGTTCTGATTATACTGCGTGTGCGATCTGGTGAAAGCAATCTGTTTGGAGTGTATAAGATGGATGGGAAAGAGTGGGAGCAAGTGTATTCTTTTGAGGAAGAGGAAGTTCTGGTTTGGGATTTGAGTGTTACTTTGCCTACCAAAGGCGTTACAGGAATCAAGAAAGACTCTATTTATTTCTGTCATACTAATAAGTCTCGCTGGGAAGTCGCTGCCTTTGTGATGTCTACTCAGAGTCTCCAACCATTTGAACAACCTGACCTTCTGCTTGGAGATGCTCGCTGGTTTCTTCCTTCTTTTTGCACTGCTGAGCAATGATCCCTTGCAGTGTAAGTTTCTTTTGTTATTTGAAAACAATCTGAATTCGATTGACATCTTTATTTAAGCTACCATAAGGTCATTTTATGCTATCTTGATACATTTTAATTTTAGCTCCCAAATTTTCTGATAAGGGGATCTTTTTTTGTTTATTGCGTATCATTTATGGTAGTCACAAGTATGTTATTGGCTCAGACTCTGTCAATGATCATGGGCATGCTGGCTGCTGCTACTTTTGATAATTATACTCATTTTTTGTATAACTTAAATTCGACATGATGGAGTTGAATTTTCATTGATTGATGGATGAATCCAGATTTTCTGGGAGTGGTTGTTAGATGAAAGGGTGAAAACTAACATCTGATTTATCTCTGGTCATGTGAGATACTTCTCCCTCTAGAGAGGAAATCAAAGATGATTCCAGGACAAATCATAGAATCGGTTAAAACCAAAAAAAAAAAAAGGAGAAAGAATCGGACTCGGAGTTGAGGTTTGGAGCTATGATTTAGACAAAGAAAGCATACAACACCGAGAATTGCAGCAACAGTCGTTTCAATCAATAAGGGAAGAATCGCAGAATGGTAGGGTGGTCCGGTTGGCTTATCTTGCTTTGCTTCCCTCTTCATCGTCTTCCTAATTTCTCAAGGTCCCCAATTCCTTATCAATAACCAAATGCCTAAGCTTGTAGCAGAGTACAAATTGCTGCGAGAATCTCCAACTAAAGTCCCGTTAATTCCCTATAACATTACTTATATTTATAGCAAGTTTTTAATTTTTCACACCAATTATGCTAAACATATTTCTCCATTTTTAGCCTTAACGTCGGTTTTGTAACCGATGTTTTTGAATATGATGTTTCTAGCTAGAGTGGCTGCTATTTTTGGATATGGTGTTTTAGGATCAGAATTCAGAAACATCTCTTGAGTTTTGAGTTTTGACCCGTTTCTGTTTGTTTCTCCGAAAATATCAGCTTATCGGTTTAGGTTTGTTTTGTTTTGCAATTAAGAAAAACACTACAATTTATAGAAAACTTTCGATGAACATTCATGTTTTTCAAATTGTAACTCTTCTTCAACAAGCCTTTCTTACAAGATATCAGTAATTACCATAAAATAGAACTTAAAACATCAAAATTCGAGCATCGTGTAATTAGTTTGAGACAAAAGACACACGCAACTATTCTGGTCAGCTAGGAAACTTAAATGGTCGACTCCAAGATGTTTGCAATGTTGCTCCCGTGAGACCTACGCAAGAGGTGGAGAAACGGCATGAGCTTTTGCACCAAACCCCAAAACAGATCAACCCTAGACATCTCCTGCGTGGCTTTCAGTGCCTTGATCACCACGAAATTCCCAAACTCATTCCTCGCTAGCCTCATCAACCTGTCTCCTTCGCACTCCAAAAGCTCCATTACCACCACAACCATCGACTCCTCCGCATCCAGAAGCTTCTCTACGACGTAGCTTCCGTACTTCTTAAATGACAGGTCGACACAATGTCCACGAAGACTAACCGCGACGTTGTGAGTACAACGCAAGTCATAAAGTTTAAGCACGTGTTGTACCACGAAGTTCCCTGAAGTGTCGTTGCTTAGGAAGAGAGCGTTGTGCGCGACTACGTCTAGTAGCAGATTTCTGTAGAAAGAATCATCGGCGTCGGTTATGACCTCGTTGAGCGCGATGCAGCCGTGTTGATCACGCGCTATGTCTAGCGCGTAGTGGAGAATGTGCTCGTACATCGCGTTTTTCTTCTCCTGGTCAAAAACGACCATGGCTCGTATCGCCACGTAGGATGCGTACTTGTCGGTGATGATGTGGAGGAAGCGGCGCAGGATAGCGGCGTAGAAGAACGCGTCCACGTCATCTGATATTCCGAGGAGCTTCTGCACGCGTCTGGAGCCGTACTTGTTTCGGACGATCTCGGTGAAGTAGCCGGAGTCTGACGTCAGCAACGACGCGAGCAACTGAAGCTGTCTTCGGTCAAACTTTGAGATCATCTCTTTAAACTGTGCCACACCTTCTCCGCTAGTCATTATGTTGAACAGCTCGTTTAAGCGCCTGTTTGTTACGGCAGAGGAGGCGCGTGGGGCGAATCCAGGAGGAGGAATGCAACCGGAGATTCCTTTTGAGAAACGGATTTGCTGTAAAGCATTGAACATGGTCGACATCGAAAAGGGACTATCGGCGATTGCCATATTGTACAGAAATTAATCTTAGAGAGATAATCTGTGTGATTTTGGAGAATAGTGTGAGAGATTTTAGAGCGATGGTTGAATCTGTGGGGGGGTGGTGATATATTTATACTACTTAAGAGTTTTTCTCAGTAACGATTATTTGCTTGTCCAAAAAGGAAAGTTATTTTGAGTTTTCTTTTTTCTTCTCTTTTCGTAACTACGATAGTTTTATCGTTAAAAATTTATGTGAAAAAATGGAAAACAGGTAAAGTTTGGTACAATGTACAACGTTTTACGAATTAAAGGTCAACTAATATATATGTAGCAATGATAATTAAATTAATTAGGTTTCATAAAAAAGGAAAGTCTCGGAAAAAGGAAAAACAATAAGTAAAGAACTTGCATAAAGCGATACTAATTTAGTAATTTACAAGAAATCGCCCAAATAAAAGGACACTTACTGACTTTCAAATGGACTATAAATTGAAGGTCTGATAAAACAAAGATTTTGTAAAGTTCAGGGATCTACTAAAAAAAACCAAAAATAATTGCAAGATTATTGGAAACAAACGTCGTCGTTCTATCAACGTTAAACACTCACAACGATCCACCGTGAAAGATTCGGTTTAATTGCATACCAAGATTTAGCTGTAACCTCCCAGGCTCCCCGGTTTTGATTTTGTCCACGTCACCAAGGAAATGTGCAAATCACAACACGCACGTCGGGTCCCACATTACACGTAGGCTAAGTATACCACGTCATCAACAGCCCCAAAAATAATATCTTCCGACTTACTCACTTGCGCGCCCAGTCTCCCAATCTTTTGATCTTCTCTCTTTTAAGTTTTTTTTAAGCCTCAATTACCTCTCTTTTAGCTTTCTAAATTTAGTGGGAACGATCTTTTGATTCTGTATAGTTTTGGTAAAGGAATAGTATTAGATACGAATCAGACCTATTGGGTGCTTTTGGAAACCTTTGATTTAGATTAGGTGATTAAATGTTAAGCAAACCAGATTAAGCAGTGAAAAACAATATCTCTTCTTTTTCGTTGTATTTTGGTTTTCGCAGTCAGATATGATGAGAGATTCTGGTGGTGATGGTGGTGTTCTTTAGCTATGGATAACCTTCAAGCCACAAAGGTTTGATTTTTTTGTTTTGTCGCTTTTATAATCTGGTGATGTTTCAATTTTGTGCTTAATTTCATTTCGTATCATAGCGTATTGTTTGATTTTCTATCTGGGTTCTGAGGAATTTGTAGCAACTTGAGAAAGTAGGTGATCCAAGATCTGAGTTATATGAGAGAGCGTGTTCAGTGTTTCTAAACAAAGACATGAAATTTATTGTGTTACTATTGCAATTTATTTTGAATGTTTACTCTTTCTTTGGAAGATGTCTGATGATTTATCCTAATTCTGTTTTCTGGTGTGATCTTCTTACGGAATGTTGTTTTTTTCTTTTTCTTATTGGGTTGGGGTTTTGGTGAAGGGATTAAAATAAGTTTGGGTAAACACGAAATGTGCAAGTGTTATGTCAGAGTAGAGGGGAAGTTTCTGCAGAATCTCAGATGTTATTTGATGCTGCTTCTATTCTATCTTGTTCACGGAGGCTGGTCTTCTAAAAATGTGTTTCAATAACAACGAAATGGCAAATGAAGTGGAAACCAAGATGCAAGCGTTTGGTTCATCTGAAGAAGATGAATCTCGAGTTCAAGATATTGCTGGAAATGCCAACAATTTGTTACAGAGTTCTCAACAACAACAACAACAACAACCGTTAGCGATTGTGAAGTGGGAGAGGTATCTCCCGGTTTGATCGCTTAAGGTTCTTCTGGTGGAGAATGATGACTCGACACGCCATATTGTTACTGTCCTTTTAAAGAATTGCAGCTATGAAGGTTTTTTTATTGAATTGATCATCGTTGTTTACTAAATCACATTGATGCTATTGACTAACTGCTGTAAATTTGGCAACTATTCGCCAGTTAGTGCTGTTTCGGATGTCCTTGAAGCCTGGAGAATCCTAGAAGACGAGAACAGTTGCATCGATCTTGTCTTGACAGAGGTTGTCATGCCTGTGAACTCTGGAACTGGTCTATTGTGCAAGATTATGAGCCATAAGACTCTTATGAACATCCCCGTCATAAGTACTTACTTAAATCCCCATTATATTGGCCTGATCTAGTTTCAGTATGTGATGCTCATTTTTGCGTTAACACCTTTTGTAGTGATGTCATCTCATGATTCGATGGTTCTGGTCTTCAAGTGTTTGTCGAATGGTGCTGTTGATTTTCTCTTGAAACCCATTAGAAAGAACGAGCTAAAGAATCTTTGGCAGCATGTCTGGAGAAGATGCCACAGCGTAAGATTTCTGCTTTGATTACATGTTTGTACAAAAATTACTCAGTGTTTTTCCTTTTACTTATGCCGTTCTTGATATGCTAGTGTAGCGGTAGCGGAAGTGAGAGTGGGATACAGAACAAGAAGTCAGTGAAAACTGAAAGCACTGAAGGGTCAGAAGATGATGCCAGCATGAGTGATGAAGATCACGGGAATGATAATGGGAGTAATGGTTTGAGTAACGGAGATGGTGGGAGTGATAACGGGAGTGGAACTCAGGTAATCTGTATCTATGGCGATAGATGATAACAATATCTGAGGAAATCTCTTTATGTATTTTCTTTTCATCGGTTTTGAATTATAAAAATAGAGCTCTTGGACCAAAAGAGCCAGTGATATTAACAGCACCTCGCCTTCATATCAATTGCCCGATGCACCCAATATGAACCCGGGAACCTATGGCAACAGAAGGGAACGTGTTAATGATTTGAAGGAGGTTGAAGATCAGAATGAACAAATAGGTAAGAACACAACCTCATTAGTCAATCACGTGGAGCCATTGCTGATATTCTCTCTGCTTACTCATTCAAAATGACGACTTTAGGTGATGTTGCAATAGGCACGGAATCGCAGGCAGGAATGTGTATGAATACGAAAGCGGAAGAACCAGGAAGTCTGGAAAAAAATGCGAAGTATTCTGTTCAAGCTTGGGAGAGAAAAAATAATGACACGCTGAATTGCTTTTCTGGTAATTCACAAGTAGAATGCAAAACACCTTCATCTAACCCAGAAGATTTGCAATCGCTCGAGATAACTCTGACAAAACCAAGAGAGGCTGGAGATTACAGAATCGGTGATCGAAGTGTTTTGAGGCATTCAAATCACTCTGCATTCTCAAAGTAAGTTCTTGACCTCAACTGGGAAAGAAATGTCAAACCTGTGACTAATTTGGAGCTATTGTCTCATGTGTGACATGCAGATACAATAACGGTGCTACTTCTGCTAATAAGGTATATTGTCTGCAATGCTTGGTGTTGTCTTTGAAATCTATGCTGGTTTCATCAAAAGGTTTAATTTTTGCTGAGTAGGCTCCAGAAGAAAACGTGGGAAGTTGTTCTCCTCGTGACAGTTCCGTTGCAAAAATAATGGGTTCCGGTTCGAGCAGTGATAATCCTTTGAATCAGCAGTCTAGTGGAAGCGAACGGGCTGCACAAAGAGAAGCTGCTTTGATGAAGTTTCGCCTTAAAACGAAAAGAGCGATGTTTTGAGAAAAAGGTATCTCTAAACAATCTTAAGCTCTCATTTCGTGGGACGAAAGTTATCGCATGTTTTTGTTTGTTGTGTTTTGTTTTAGGTAAGGTACCATAGCAGGAAGAAACTAGCTGAGCAACGGCCTCGCGTCAAAGGTCAATTCATTCGCAAGTAATTTAAATTCCTTTTAAGATTCTCCCTTTAAGATTTACAAAAAGTTCCTTATATAGTAATGTACTCACATGGATCCATGCCTTTATAGGAGAGATGATTCTAAATCAGGAAATGAATGTCCGAGTAGTGACGACTTTTGAACAACAAAAGTGATATGGAAGAGAGGTTCACTTCGAAGATCTAAGAACAAAAGAAAATTTCACAAAGTGGCATTGTATCTGAAACAGAGTCTCTACAATGGCCTTTTAGATTCTTTGGTTATGTTTTTTAATAATCTCTTTTTCCCCCCATTTTGGCTAAGAAATTCTAAAAAAAAATATTGCCACATAAAAAAAAGAAAGATTATTGCCATGAGAATTTAATAGTCTTGTTTGAATCTTGTATTTCTACAAAAATTATATTGTTGATATGGTATTTGTTTTCTACAAACAATCACTTGTTAATTCTGATTACTATACATGAATAATTATTGAAAAGTATTATCCTAAAAACTTCAATTTTCGCTTGATAGTGTGATCCTGAATTTTCCCATGAACGATGCTAAAAAAAAAAAAGGTTTTTTTCCCATGAATCTAATTTGTGTATAATTTAATTTTCTATTTTTTTTTTTTAAATGATCCATTGAGCCGCTCTATTAGAACGCATATGCTCTCGTATATATATCCTCTCCGGCCAGATCTTTTAGTTTTCATCATCCCACTCTCTCTCTCGCTCTCTCTAGTTTTCTCGCAGAGAGTCTCTTTGTTTAACTGCAGCTTTTCCGGGAAAAACTTTCTCGGAAAGAAAAAAGAAAAGTCTCAAGAAAGGTTTATCTCCCTTGATCGCTACGATGAAAAAGCTCTTGTGTTGTTTCAAAGCAGGGCAAGTGGTGCAAGAACCACCGCAGCCATCGGAACCATCGGATTCGAATCCATCGGAAGCAACGGATTCATCGGAAAGTATCAACGGCGAGGACGACGACTTAGATGACGAACACCCATTTGGCAATAACGAGTTCCTCAATAACGCTTGGCGCAACAATATCGAAATCCCAGACGATCGTTATCCTCCAGGTTCCGTTTTGGTTTCTCTTTTTCAATCTTTCGTAATCGAGTTTCTCGTACCACAAGCACTCTGTTTCTTAGTATTACAACAAGTTTTGATCTCGTTAACCTTTACGCTACACATTCCTGCAAGTAATTGTATTAGTTTTGTGAAACAAGTCTGGATCTTGTGAAAATAACCGATTCACTAATGCCACAAGAGATTGAAAGTCAAATCTCGTTTTTCTGATTTACTATGCCACAAGCACTCTGTTTCTGAGAGTTGCTTCGTTTTGAATCACAACTTTTACTGTACACATTCCTGCAAGTAATCGATTAGAGTTGTTCTTGCTTTCGAAACAAGCCTGGATCTTATGAAGTTATCAGCGAGAGATTGATTTAGGGTTCTTGTTCATCGTTATCTTTTTTCTAGATTGATTTAGGGTTCTTGTTCATCGTTATCTTTTTTCTTTCTTTTAACTTATAGTAATTCATTTGCAGATTCGAGTCCTAATCCTCACCCGTTATCTCCACCTCTACTTTCCCACTCTGGAGTTACGTTTCAATGGCACGAGATCGTAGACGGAACCCAAGACCTCCGGGACACTAACTTTCTCGGTCGAGGCAACTTCGGTAGAGTCTTTCGCTGCGACTTCCCAAGAATCGATAAGGTGTAAATCACTTTTTGTTAATCAAAAGTCTTCTCCTTTATGCTCCAAAATCGAAACACAATTGTTAAATTTAACAACTTTGTTTCTTTCTTTCTTTCAATTAATTAGGTCGGAGCTGCAAAGATTCAAAACCTACACAACGCAGAGGCTCATCCTGAGTTCGTGGCAGAGATCACAACGTTACACGCAGCTAATCACCCAAATGTGATCAAACTTCTCGGCAAATGTTTCGGGCGCCAACACCGTGTCATCGTCTACGAATTCATGCCTAAAGGCTCTCTCGACCACCTCCTCTATGGTAAAAAAAAAACACAATCAAAACTTAATTGATTCAAAGATTCTGATTTAGTTTCTAAAACCAATTCCAGTTTTGGTTACCTCTCCTTGATTTAACCTTTCTCTTGTTTGTAGCACACAGGCCAGGACCGGGTCTACAACAGGGATATCAGGTTTTGAATTGGGACACGAGGATGAGAATTGCAGTGGGTGTAGCCGAAGCTCTGGTTTATCTTCACGAGGGGATAAAGATGATTCACCGAGATGTCAAGGTTTCGAACATTTTACTTGATGAGGATTTTGTGCCGAAGCTGACTGATTTTGGACTGGCGACTAAAATCGTTGAAGTTAACGGCGCTGAGCAGCAGAGCGAGATCAATCCGATCAAGGGAACTCCGGGATACATCGCACCAGAAACACATGAGTCGGCTTTGGTGTCGAGCAAGTCTGATGTCTACAGCTATGGAGTTTTCCTGTTTACGCTTTTCACTGGAAGGAAAGCTTTTGAACGTGACAACGAGACACAGGTTGAGACAAAACTCACTACTTGGGTATGACTCGAAACTTTTTGACTCTAGGGTTTAGTTTTTTTTATACGTTTCGTGTTCTGCAAGTGATATATAAATTTGTTTTTTTCCGGATATTTTTTCCTTGCAGTTGAGACCAGTATGGAGTAGAGAAGAGTATATGCCTCTGGTTGTTGATGTTGCGCTGGGTAATAGGTTCTCAGTTGAAGGTTTATTCAGATTGTTTCAGGCTGCCAGGATGTGTATCGACCCACAGGTACTCCAACGTCCTGCAATGAGTGTTGTGGAGTCGATGGTTCGTGAAGCTGCAGCCCACGAGGTCCCAGAGTGGCCCCCGGTGACGAGGAGGCTTTCGATTTAGCAAGTTTCATCAGGCGGTTTTATTATATACTTGGATGTGTAACTGATGATTTTGCAAAAACTGTTTCTACGATTTGAGGAGATCAGGGTGTGAACTTTTGAGACAATGCCATCTGTAAATAGGTGTTAATCAACGTTTGAGATCTTTCGCTTTCATTTCTCTGTTATGAAACTTTCTTAAAATAGGAGAGGAAAAACAGAACAGAAAAGTTCTTACCTTTGGGATTTCATTAGATCCTAAGTCTTTTCAAAACAATCTCTATGATTCCCGATGCGTAGATTTGTATTCAAATTAACTGGATCGGATCGATGATTCTGCAACTTTACAAGTCATGTAAAGGTCTCGACTCTCTGATCATATAAGACCGCGAGAAGCCTCTTGCTCCAAATCTAGGAATCTTTATTGGTATTGAATCTATGTGCAGCCGTTGATCTAATGGAGGAAGCATCAACATCGACATTGGGGCCAATGGCTGCGAAACCCACCGTTGTTAGGAAGACAATGGCGAAGCAACTGACCGGAAAACGTGAAGATTCACCGCTCCATTTGGCTGTAAGACGCGGAGATTTCTCTGCGGTGAAGAAGATTCTGAGTGATCATATAGAATCAGATGAGGAACTAAGAGAGGTGTTGCAGAAACAGAACCAATGCGGTGAGACCGCGCTTTATGTGGCGGCAGAGTATGGCGACGCCGAGGTGGTTGCAGAGCTGATCAAGTACTATGATTTAGCCGATGCGGAGACCAAAGCTAGAAATGGGTTCGATCCTTTCCACATTGCTGCTAAACAAGGCGAATTGGGTATGGAATTTTGTCAAATTTCGATCCAAAATGATGAAAGATTCAATCTTTGATTGATTTTAAGAATTGGGAAGAAAAATTACCTAAGAATTTGAAGAAAGTTTCACTCTTTGTTTTATCTTATGAATTGGGAAGGGAAAAAATAGCTAAATATATGATGAACCTTTTAGCATTTGTTTGATTCAAAGAACAAATACACTTGATGAAAGTTGGAATATTTTTGTCGGATTTAGAACCAAAATAATGATCTAATCATGAAAGTTGCATCCTTTGTTTGATTTTGAGGAATTGGGTATAAACGATTCCATATGTGATTTTTTAAAATACGTTTTCAAAATGTGATTTCACTATTGTTTACATTTTGAAACATTCTATCAAATTTTTACGTTTTTCAAAAATGATTCCACTATATATTTTTTACGTGTTAAATATAACTAAAAAAACTAAACATCATTAACCTAGCTAGGAAAACCAACATTTTAGTGTTTTTATCATTCTACAGAAACTTTATTCAACATAAGTGTCTTCACTATTTCATCATTAATTTGACTATTACTATTCTACAGTTAATCCAACGTACCAGCAAAACCATAAAACACATGATGAAATGTTCAATATTTGTTTGATTTAATAACAGATTCACTTGATGGAAGTTGAAATCTTTTTACGTTATAGAGGTTTTGAGAGTACTAATGGAGGAACACCCGGAGCTAGCAATGACGGTGGACTTATCAAACACGACGGCTCTACACACAGCGGCGGCACAGGGACACGTGGAGGTCGTGGAGTATCTACTAGAAGCCGCAGGGAGTAGCCTAGCTGCGATCGCAAAGAGCAATGGGAAAACGGCATTGCACTCGGCGGCTAGGAACGGTCATGCGGAAGTGGTAAAGGCAATTGTGGCGGTTGAGCCGGACACGGCGACGAGGACTGATAAAAAAGGTCAGACGCCACTTCACATGGCGGTGAAAGGACAAAGCCTTGATGTGGTGCTTGAGCTAATGAAGGGACATCGATCGTCGTTGAATATGGTTGATTCTAAAGGGAACACTGCGTTACATGTTGCTACTAGGAAAGGTCGCATTAAGGTACGTTCTTTCAAATGGTGTTTTTTTCTTTTCTTTACTTTGCATGAACTAGATGGAGTTTTATTTTTTTATAATTAGAAAAAAAAAAATCATTTTCTTCATCAAAATCATTTTTCGATATTGTAAACTCTTTGCCTATATGCCTTTTGAACCCTATTTGGCTATTTGAAAAAAGGAATCGAGTTTTAGCTAACATGTTAACTTTGTGTTAGTTTTGAATATTATAACTTATTGAGATCCTAATTAATGGGGTTGCAGATTGTGGAATTGCTTCTAGAGAACAACGAGACGAGCACAAAAGCGATAAACAGAGCTGGAGAAACGCCGCTAGACACCGCCGAGAAAACTGGCCACCCCGAGCTCGCCGTGGTTCTCAAAACCCGCGGAGTTCCTTCGGCTAAAGCAATCAACAACCCTACTCGGCCAAACGCAGCGCGTGAGCTCAAACAAACGGTGAGCGACATCAAACACGAGGTTCACCATCAGCTAGAACACGCTCGAGAGACGAGGAAACGCGTTCAAGGAATCGCCAAACGCATAAACAAAATGCACGTCGAAGGTCTAGACAACGCCATTAACTCCACCACAGTCGTTGCCGTTCTAATCGCCACCGTCGCTTTCGCCGCCATTTTCACCGTCCCGGGACAATACGCCGACGAACTGAGTTCCCTCACTCCTGGACAATCTCTCGGAGAAGCGAACATCGCAGATAGACCCGCGTTTGCAATCTTCTTCATATTCGATTCGATCGCTCTTTTTATATCTTTAGCGGTTGTGGTGGTTCAGACTTCGGTGGTTGCGATTGAGCACAAGGCCAAGAAGAATATGATGGCTGTGATAAACAAGCTAATGTGGTTAGCGTGCGTTTTGATATCGGTTGCGTTTTTGGCATTAGCGTTTGTGGTGGTTGGTGAAGAGGAGCGGTGGCTAGCGGTTGGAGTGACGGTGTTTGGTGCGACGATAATGCTCACGACGCTTGGGACGATGTGTTATTGGGTCATTATGCATCGAATCGAGGCTTCGAATGTCAGAAACGCGAGGAGAGAGTCGATGGCAAGATCGAGACAATCTGGAGTGTTGGATTTTTCTGGGATTTTGACAAAGAGAATGTATGCTATCTAGTGATTTAGAGACAAAGAGTATGTGTTATGTTTCGATATAGAAGCGTGTGGAAGAAGTAACCCATTTTTTTGGTTTGTTGATAAAGGGTTATTCAATTTAAATGCATAGTAACTAATACAAGGCTAAAAATCTTTTTTCAAAAAAAAAAACAAAAAATAAATAAATAATACAAGGCTATGATTCTGTGGTCAGATAATTTAAATGCATAGTAACCGAAGCTATTTCGTGGAATTTTTGTTTATTGTTCTTTCCGTTTATGGTAATTTTGAGGTCATCATTATTATTTTTACATTAAAAATTAAGTTCTTCTTCCTCTAAAAATTGTATGTCATGCAACGTTTTGATATATTTTTAAAATTTAAAATAAATTGTCTTTCTGTACTCAAAACATTTATTGTAAGGTGCAAGGTTTAGTTGTAGTCTGGTTTAGTTTTTTGGGGGGTTTAGGAAGCCTCATCCTTTTGGCAAATTAGTGATCTCCGTTGAGTATCATACCGGAGGTTATTGGAGTTAGTAAGAACCTGATTTTTTGGATCAGAAATGACTGTAATGTTGTTTTAGCCTGACTGTAATGTTATCGTACTTTATCAATACAAAATCAATCAGATGACAAAAAAAAAAAATACTCAAAACATGTATTTGATGCAATTTTCTAAAATTCGCTAGTGTAAAACTGAATGGCGTCAACAATTTAGCTACTAGAAAAACTAGCGTCAACATTTTTTAATTTGACTATATATAGTACTAGATAAGTACATGTATATATGCGGATTTGTAATTTAATATTTTATAATCCGTTAAAAAACTATAAAAAGAATGGAAAACAATTAGATCACCCGTGAAAATATATAATACATAAATTTAGAAACAAAATTTCCGATGAAATAAATATATGCTTTGAGTGAAAAATTTGGTGAAACATATGCAGTAAATAGCTTTGATACGATTATTGGATTTAAATTTTTTTTTTTTATATGTCAAAATCTGATCGATTGACTTGATACAAGCGCGATTAGGTTTTTCTCTTTACTTAACCATGTCTTCTATTAGACTAAATATTACCTACAATTTATAGACGAAAAAACTTATATATGAAAAGTTTTTTTTTGTTGTGAAATTGAGAAACTATCAATTTGGTTATATAGATGTGTGAAATGAGAATTCATTTTCTTTTAGGATTGTCTTTCATTTTTAATTCCCTTAATCTAAATAGAAATATTAATTGTTTTTTTCCTTTTTTAAATCTCTAGCTTTTTAGAATTGTAAACTATTGTTTAATTTCCTTATTCTAAATTGAAATATA
>PKMM01019739.1:136001-228389 GCA_002933915.1 Eutrema heterophyllum
CGACTTAAGTTCATTATCCCCCTTATCCTCTCCGCCATTGAACAAAATACCAGACGCCTCCAAGGTTCCGATTCATGGATCCATCCTCCTCATGAGAGAGAGAGACAGAGAGTTTGTTCCGCTCGAGTCGCATCGCATCGACGGAAAGGTCTGTTCCGCTCGAGCCTTCACCTCACCGCCGCCGCGTTCCTCCCCGTCGATTCACTTGATAGTGAACGCCGCCGGGAAGCATCACAAGAGCTCGCCGTTGCCTCCACGTTCCGTCACGGTCACAGTTTTGAGGTACCATCGAGTTTTCCCGAGAAGATGATGCTTGGTTTGATTCAATTGGGAATTGGTTTAAATGGCTGGTTTAATTGACAGATTGGTTCGATTCAAAATTTCTCAAACTGATTCTAAATTAGATTCTTAGTCAATTCTCAAACTGATTCTAAATTAGATTCTTAGTCAAATCGTTTGTCTATCGCCGACGAAATCGCCGGTTCTCTCAGAAATCGAGAAATTGGTCCTTTCTGAAGGTTGATTTAAAGCTTGAAGAAAAACAGAGAGAGCGTAAATACGTTTTCTTAAGATTGCATTATTACTCTTCTTAGTAATGAAGGTTACATCAATTGTTTATTTATGCAGAGAGGAGTGGTTAGACTCTAGACTTGTATAATGCAAGCTAAGTTTCTAGACTCTAGATTTGTTGCATTACAACTCATCTTGTTTTTCCACGTTTGTTGCAGGTTTGCAGGTTTTGGTTTCTCAGTCTTAGACATGATGGGCTTCTCATGTTTCGGTTGGGCTTATGCTTCACTTTTATTCATCACATGGGCTTTGTTGGATAAGGTAACGTTAATACCCCCTCGCAAACTCGAGGTGGGTGGTAAATCCACACCGAGTTTGAATCTCAGGGAAGTGAACCTATGTTGAGGCAACGACTTGGTGAAGATATCTGCTATCTGTTGAGCTGCAGGTATGTGTTGAACAATGAGTGAGCCATGAGCTACCTTCTCCCGAGCAAAGTGATAATGTGTTTCAAAGTGTTTTGACCGAGGATGTAGCACTGGATTAGCTGTGAGTTGGACGGCTGAGAGATTATCACAGTAGACCTCTGCAGGTTTGGCTTGAGTAAGACCAACATCATTGAGCAGTGAGGTGATCCATGATAGTTCCGCTGATGTGTCTGACAAGGTTCTGTATTCTGCCTCAGTCGAAGATCGGGATACAGTTGGCTGTCTTTTTGCAGACCACGAGATGAGATTGGACCCTAGGAATGTGCAGAACCCACCGGTGGATCGACGGGTGTCTCTGCATCCAGCCCAATCGCTGTCGCAGTAAGCTCTGAGAGTTGAGTCAGAATGTGAAGTAAGATTGAGTCCCATCTGCATCGTGCCTTTAAGATACCTCAGAATCCTTTTTAGGAGAAGAAAATCTGACATAGTTGGCTTGTGCATCTTTTGACAAACAAAGTTTACCGCGAACTGTATGTCAGGTTGAGTAAGAGTAAGGTATTGAAGCTTACCGGCCAAGCTTCAGAAGTAGGTAGGATCAGAGAACTCTTGATCTTGATGAGGCACTCGATCAAGCTGAAGCGGCAACGGTGTTGGCATTGGAGCACAATCTTGCATTCCTGCAGTTTGTAAAAGATCTGCAGCATATTTCTCTTGATTCAAGAAGAGACCAGTTGGAGTGAACAAGGCTTGTATCCCCAAAAAATAACTCAGAGAACCCATGTCCTTCATCCGAAATTTATCTCCAAGGGCTGACAGAAGTTTGTGAGCAAGAGACTGATCGTTCCCTGTAAGTACCATATCATCGACATATAGAAGGAGGAAGAGAATGCTTTTGTTGTCCTGATACACAAACAATGAGGGATCTCTGGGACTGCATTGAAAACCAAATTCGATGAGGTAAAAGCTAAATTTATCAAACCAGGCTTTAGGAGATTGTTTCAAACCGTAGATTGCCTTGTGAAGTTTGCATATATACTCCGGATGTTCTTTGTCTTCAAAACCAGGAGGTTATCTCATGTAAACTGTTTCCAGGAGATCCCCATGGAGAAAGGCATTCTTCACATCAAGCTGCTTTATGTCCCATCTCTCAATGACAGCAAGATGTAAAACCATTCGTACTGTTGCCGTTCTTACAACTGGACTGTAAGTTTCCAGAAAGTCAACACCTTCCTCTTGTTCATACCCTTTTGCAACTAAGCGAACTCTTAATTTGTCGAGTGTTCCATCAGCATTCAATTTGGTCTTAAAACCCCATCTACAGCCTAAGACGTTAGTGTCTGGCGGCAACGGAACCAAACTCCAAGTCTTTGTCTCATGACACGTACCAATTTCTTCTTCACAAGCAGCATTCCATCCAGGATGATTAAGTGCTTCAGCTACTGTTTTTGGCTCAGTAGGTATTCCTTTAACTGTGACGAGAATATATCTTGGGTTTGGCTTTAATATACCTGCCTTGCTTCTTGTGACCATCGAATGTGCATTTGATGTTGTTGCAGTCTGAGACGTGGCTTCATGATTATCTTGAGCTACACGATTTTCTTCTGTGATAACCAGTGAGGACCAGTCATCACTAGAAGACGATGATCCCAATGATGACTGCAAATGACCTGATGTGGGCGTGGTGTTCCGCCCTAAAGGAGAAGCAATATGCAGAGGAGCTGATAACGGCACTAAGATTCCCCCAATTTGGACACATGGAAGGCAAACTGGATCTTCCTGAGGAGAATAATCAATGTGACATCCGTCTGATGTATTAGAGGCGGTAGAGGTTTCATTTCCTAAGTACCATGCAGACATGAGAGGAGTTGCAGCAATATGAGAAAACGTCTTGTAGTGTCTGTAAAGGGAAATCTCTGTTCATCAAATAAAACGTGTCGACTAATGTAAACTTTTCCCGTTAGAGGATGTAAACATCGGTATCATTTATATCTTTCATTGTATCCAACAAATACGCAGAGCAAAGATTTAGGATCAAACTTATTCGAGCGTATGGTCTGAGATATGGATAACATGCACACCCAAATACCCTTAACGCAGTGTAGAGTGGAGCCTGACCATGTAGGATTTCGTATGGGTTGACCATTTTGTTGTGAACTGAAGTAGGTAGAAGATTGCTAAGAAAATTTGCAGTAAATACTTCAACCCAAAGATTTTGAGGTAGGTGACACTAAAAAATCATAGACAAACCCATCTCAATAATGTGTCTATGCTTTCTTTCCGCTAGACCATTTTGTTGAGGAGTATGGGGACAAGAGATGTATTGTGTGATCCCACACTCTGCAAAATGTTCCAAGAATCGTTTGTTTATGAATTCTCCTCTGTCGTCACTCTGAAACACACTTATCTTCTGATTGAATTGATTTTCTACAAGTTGCTGGAAGACTTTAAAGACTGCAAACGCATCTGATTTCATTTTAAGAGGATAAAGCCAGCAAAACCTTGAATAATTGTAGATGAATACAATGTAGAATCGAAAACCCTGAACTGAAACAACAGGTGCAGGACCCAATACATCACAGTGTATTCTCTCAAGAGGCCTACTAGCTCGATATTCTGATCTAGAGAAAGGAAGTTTGCAAGTTTTCCCTAATTGACATGGTTCACACATAAATGATGTAACCTTATTGAATGAAATAGCCTTGATAGAAGATAGATGTTGCAGGACTTGATGATGAGGATGTCCTAGCCTCTTGTGCCATACCGCATCACTTGCACTCTGCTGTCTTGATGAGTAAAACACTGATGGCTGAGGATTCTCTAACCGATACAAGCCCTTAGTTTTGCTTCCCTGACTGAGGACCTGATTTGTTGCCTTGTCCTTAACACACACAGTTTTAGAGTCAAACGTAAAGGAGCAGGGATAGTCATCAGTGAGTTTTGAAACAGAGAGGAGTGATTTAGCTATCTCAGGACAAACAAGTACATCATTTAGAGGTAAGGTACATGTAGGAGTCGGCAGAGCGATGGATCCAATATGAGTAATTGGAAGGAAGTCTCCATTGCCGATTATAACTGCATCTGTTCCATTGTATTGCTGAGACTCATGTAGATGACTTTCAGAACTTGTAACGTGATGAGTTGCTCCGGTATCGGGATACCAATCTGTCCCGGAGCAGTCGTTGGAGTTTGAAACTTTCATTGCAGCCATTGCTTGTGGAAGATCATCGTTCAATGGAGTTTGAAAGTCTTGATCGAACCTCTTGTAGCATTTATACGCAGCATGTCCAAACTTGTGGCAAATCTGACATGTAGGTCTTCGACTATTATCCTGATATGAGCCACGACCCCTGCCTTGTCCAAATTGTTGAGGAAAGCCACGACCTTGAGTCGAATATAAACCTCGACCAGTGTAACCACCTCTATTTTGACCTCTGCTACGGGTGGAATAGCCACCTCTTGCCGTGTAAAAAGCTTGATGGGGAGTGATTGCAGTGGGAGCTTTATACTTTTGAAGTTTATCGTCAAAGCCAATAAGCTTGTACACCACATCCTCAAAGCTTAGACCATACTGGGAATCCATAGAATGTTCAATGACTGTGGCTATGGACTCATATTCCCTGCCTAAGCCATTCAAAACTCCATAGATCTTCTCATGTTCAGAAATCGGTGAGCCAATAGAGTCTAGTTGATCACAAAGGGACTTAATTTCTGAGATATACTGAGCAAGCGACCGATTAGCTTTCACGGTTGTTTGTATTCTGCTCTGGATATCAAGCTTTCTCGTTGCTGACACACGATTGTATTTCTTTGCCAGAGAGAACCAAACTTCTTGAGAGGAGTGAAGACCATATATGCTTTTGAGAGCATCTTCAGATAGGGAACCATAGATCCATGCCGTGATTAGTTGATCTATGTGTACCCATTTGAGGAACTCTGGATTGCTAGTCTCGGCAACGAGATCTCCACTGCGAACCAAGATGGTCGGCGTAGGTCGTGGAACAGCGCCTGTAACGTATCCCAGAAGGAGTTGACTTTGAAGGAACTGCTCGAACTAGAGCTTCCAAGACAGGTAGTTATGCTCATTCAGCTTGAGAGTGACAACTTGAGTGATAGAGAGAGCAGCCGGACTAAAATTGGGCTGGAAAAGAGCATATGGTGGCGGCGCCTGACCTAGAGGAGTTTGCGGTGCCGGAGGAACCACTGGTGGTGGCGGTGAAGCAACCGGTTGAGTTATTGCAGCAACATAAGAGGTGTGAGCCGGTGATGAAGATCCCTCCATGGCTCTGATACCATGAAGGTTGATTTAAAGCTTGAAGAAAAACAGAGAGAGCGTAAATACGTTTTCTTAAGATTGCATTATTACTCTTCTTAGTAATGAAGGTTACATCAATTGTTTATTTATGCAGAGAGGAGTGGTGATACGGGATAATTTCGTGTTCAATTTCCCAAGTGTATTCATGTCATTGTAGCACTTGAGATGTCAATCCATAAGGGGTTAAGATTGAAGCACTAAGAATGCAAGAAACTTCTTAATCTAGAGCAAAACGTTTTTATGTTTATACGAAAAAAGAAAAAAAACAAATGCAAGGAAGAAAACAAAAGACGAAAGAAAGAAAACTTTGGATCATGGCTTAAACTATCAACGAGATGATTAATAATTAAACAATGATTCATTTGGAAGCATTAAACACTATCTTAGAACATGGAACACAAGCAATATATTGATCCACTTCCGTGGTATCAATCCCTACATCTATCATCAACCGTCATAAACTTCCGTTCGCGATCCAATGACCAATGAGCATTAATAACAAGTCCATTTAGTTCACTTAACACCCTAGACAGCAACTTCCGTTGGCTAAGATATGCGAAGCTCACAAAAGATTCGGTTCAAGCAATTCATTTAGACTCGGGTCAAGAGGGAAATGCCTAAGTTCAAGACTCAAATGAACAAATCTAATCTAGTACTAACACCGCTTACTCGAATCTCTTCCCTAAAGCATGGGACGAGACCAAAAATCCTAGGGTGTAGCTTTAGTTCGGTTTGTCACGCCAAACTAGAACTACCTAATCTAGATGTAGTACTAGGTTTTGGTTTATCATGTCAAATCTAGCATTAAGAACCAACCTAAGAACCTAAGTGAAAGATTTATCTAAGATCATCCTAAATCACCATCATCTAACCATCAATCAACCAAATCAAGCCTAAACATGATCCAACAAAAAGTTATTCACAAGAACATGAAGAACACAAAGAACCCAGAAAAAGTCAACTCACAAAAACAACATAGATCACAAAAGTAAACCATAGAAAAGAAAGAAGAAGAATCAACAAGACATAATATATAAAAGAAGTGAAGAAATCTTCCCTTATGTGGCATATACATGAAGATCCATTGAAGAACACCAAGAGGTGTTCTTGAACTCTCTCAAGTCTAAAAAGAGAAGACTTTTTGTGTGGGGAAGAAAACTTAATGTTTATTACAACTTAAGTGGGGTATTTATAGAAAAAAATGTATTAAAATGTGTTTTTGGTCCGGATTGACAGTTTATCGGGCCACTTTATCGGCCATATGGCCGATATAAACTTCACCAGGGAGCTTTCATTCTCGGAAGCATCTCCTTCACGGCAGAGTTGAATACAGCTCAGAACGACTTGAAACCATTCCCTTTGGAAAGCTAACTCAATTTCCGACAACTTTTATGAAGAGCTCCAAAGCTAAATCCAAAGGGAAGGCTTCCATACGAGTCGATCTTCCAGACAGATATTCTCGATGCTTTATCTTTGCTTTTATCGGGCATGTTTTATCGGCCAAATGGCCGATAAAATGGCTTGGCAGGAGCAACGTCTTCTTGGCACGAGACAAGGTGTTTTATCGGCCCTCATTATCGACCACATGGCCGATAAAACTGATCATCAGGGACTCCATCACCTTTTCCTTGTCTTTCTTGCCCCTTTGACCTTCCATGATTGCTATCCACACTCCTCTAACTTCTCCAACTCCAAGAACACCTGAAAATGACTCAAAATGGTATGTACATGCAACTATACACCCTAAGACTCTAGAACACACTCCTAACGCTAAATGAGACACTTATGCATGAATATGTAACAAAATATGCATGAATGAGAATAAAACACACCAAAATAAATGGGTTAAAACATGCAAAATATGGTGTTATCAAGTGGTTAGACTCTAGACTTGTATAATGCAAGCTAAGTTTCTAGACTCTAGACTTGTTGTATTACAACTCATCTTGTTTTTCCACGTTTGTTGCAGGTTTTGGTTTCTCAGTCTCAGACATGATGAGCTTCTCATGTTTCGGTTGGGCTTGTGCTTCACTTTTATTCATCACATGGGCTTTGTTGGATAAGGTAACGTTAATACTTTCCATGTTGGATGATCGATTAAAGATTCTATATTTCTTTCGTGCGTTGTCATGATCTCCTTCCCCTGATTTTAGAGAACTGTTTCTTTTTCATTTTTTTTTTCCTTTGATGAGAATTGTCTCTAAATCACTCGAATCCTCTAAAATTGAAGTGTTTGGGTTTATATATAGAGAGGTCATTCGATGTAAAGTGGAATTGATATATATATATATATAATACGTCTCAATTTGTGTGAGTTTTGTTGATTTGAGAGAATAATGTTGTGTTTTTCGTATATAGTTACATGATTTCTTGATTTTGATGCTTCTCTGTTTCCAAAACTGTGTTGCTTCAAAAAGTGTGATTAAATGATATGCGAATTTCAACTTTGTTCGTGTCCTTTTTGGGTTACAATCTGATTCTAAATTAGATTTCTTAGTCAAATCGCTTTTTCAAGTTTAGTCAATTATGAGTTTCAATATTGGTAGGTGGATTTTGGTTAAGTAATTGTAGGATACTTGTTTCGATATTGGTAGGTGTATTTTGACTAAGTATGATTTTGATATTTATGCATCAAGAAATCTGTAGTTTAAGCTCACAGATTGATGCATAAAGTAGTATATGTTGATGAAACTACTTTTGTTGATGAGTGAAGTGCTTTTTTTCCTTTCTGTATATTCTGACATGAATATCAATCATGCTTGAAAGCGTTACTGAAAGTAAGAGTATTGTCATATGATTAGTGTATTCATAATGCAATCTTTTTTTCTTTAATCTCAGGAATTACCCAAGGTCAAGGGACGCCATTACGGGTTGGGTACACTCTTAAGTTCAAGATCAATTTGTAGTGGTAAGTCTTGTGATCATGATATGGAACAAGAAGAACAATTGATGTTGGCAAACGAGAAGATCAAGACTATGGCTGAGACCATCCAGTACTTCTCAGGTTTTGCAAAGCGGATGCTCGTTAAGTTTCCAGAATTGCAGCAAGAAGACGATGTAGATGCAACCCAAGATGCGACCCAAGAGTAGATTTCAATTTTGGTTTTTGTGTGTTTTGTTTAACATTTTAGGTGTGTATTTGTTTTTTTAAACTTACATTTTATGTATGAAAACTGTTTTTTATGTTAAATTTTACGTTTTTAAAATTGATTTTTAATTTTTAATTTTTCAATTTTTAAAATAATATTATTATAATATTAAAATTCGGTTTTAAATTTTATGCGAAATGGTGGGAAATTCGTGGAAAAAAGTTTAAAGTGCGGTGGGAAAACCGTGGGAAATAGTGGTGGGAAAACTGTAGGGAAAAATGGTTGAAAAACCGTGGGAATATATGGTGGGAAAACGGTGGGAAAAAATGGTGGGGAAATCGTCGGAACATTCGTGACCAATTTCCCACCGATATTTCCCACCATTTTAGCAATGAATATTTCGGTGGGAAATTTCCCACAATTTTCCCACCATATTTGAATTTGCAATGATCGATGTCCCACCGTTTATTTCCGTGGGAAAATCGTTGAGAATAGGCTTTTTCCACCAATTCCCCACCGATATTTCCGTGGTAATTTGATATGTTTTCTTGTAGTGCAACAATGCCTCATCATCATCATCATTTGCTACTTTGACCACAGTTCCTACCGTTGTTTGATCCTATATCAAATCCACAAAACCGCTCAAATCCCACTCCTTGTCATCGAGATAGTTTTGTAGGAGGATCTTGACTCCGTGAAAGTCTGTAGCTTTAGGGTCGAAGAATTCAAAATCTGCTTGGACGTCTCCCTTCAAAGATCAAGCAGAGAAACAGAAGGGTGAATAAAGACATAACAAAAAGGTAAACAAAAAACCAAGTGATGGTGGTGGGGTGGTTCCCTCTGGTTGGGAGAGTCGCCATGTTGGTCTAGGCTAGGGATCCGACTCCCCGCGAGAACGGCTTTCATCACATCTCATCATTTGGCCAGCGAATTTGGGCCGAAGGCCCATAAAAACCCGTGGAGAAGCTGTGTTGCCGGTATGCCCACCATGGAGATTAGTCAGGCCATCCATAGGCTCTGGATTACTCCATGTTAAAAAAAAAAAAAAAAGTAAACAAAAAATAACAAACGTGTAAATAATCGCTTACATGAGAGTCTTCTGATTCCAACAACTATTCTCTTTCCCATTTTTAGATAAACTAGATGGAATCAGGCCACTACAATGTTCTGCATAGAAAGTCTTCAGTCTAAAGTTTTTTTTTTTTTTTTTTTTTTTGGATGAATGTTAAATTTTATTCAAACCTAAAAAAAACAACGTTTTCTACGTATGAAATGCGAGCTTAAAACTTAAAAGGAAGTTTCGGTAGACGAGATTAGAAACTGAAAAACAGCATAGTGTTCCCCCTCAAACCACTTGTCTTGAAGAAAACCAGTATTGTAGACCTTCTTCATAATGTTTATCGCCCAAAATCCATATCGAACTAAAGCGATTTCGAAATTCTTTATCCATGAACTTTATCACCTTTGATACCTGAGATGGTGGTGTTCCATGTCTTCGTTGGTTCCTTAATTTCCCTCCACAGCATGTAAATGATCATTTGAAAGAGGTAAGCATGTAAATGATCATTTGAAAGAGGTATCGAATAGAGAATCCCTTCACTCTGTTCTGGTGAGAACGTGAGATTAGATTGACTACATCGATCCAATCCGTTGAGAAATCTTGAGCAAGGATTCCCTTAGCTAAGCTTGTCGACACCTTTTTGGAATAAGGACATGAGAAGAATAGATGGCTGCGTGTTTCAAGCGAGTGATTGCAAAGTACACATGTGGTTGATATGTTTGAATTCCATAGCTGCATACGATCCCCCGTTGTGAGACGATCCTGCAGCGCAAGCCATGCAATAAAACAAAATTTGGGACAATTATGGGTAAACCAAATCCCTTAGGAGATCTTTCATATCTTTCGAGATCCACCCTACAATATGGGGTCAAAAAACCAAAATAAAAGATTTGAGCCCTTATAAAAAGAAAACAGATTCTTGAACCCCTTTCACGCTCATGTCACGTCGAGGTACTGCAGAAGAAAAAACTGCAAAATCCGATCCAATTTATCGTAATCGATTAGTTAACATGTTGGTTAACCGTATTCTGAAACACGGAAAAAAATCATTGGCTTATCAAATTATCTATCGAGCCTTGAAAAAGATTCAACAAAATGTGTTATTGGGTCATTATGCATCGAATCGAGGCTTCGAATTTCGCCTCTGGTGCTTTCGGTTTTCACGACGGAACCGGTGGCGGCGTACCTTAGCCAAGAAGCAAATGGGACAAATTTGTTAATCGGAGCCAATTTCGCCTCTGGTGCTTCCGGTTTTCACGACGGAACCGCCTTATTATACGTAATCAAAGTTCTCGAGTCTAAATCCGGTTTATCCGGCTATTTATCAGCTATCCGGAATGTTTTAACATGTATTATGGTTTATGATCCTATGTTTTTGTTATAGAACGCAGTCACATTGAACCAACAGCTGAAGAACTACAGAGAGAACCAAAGCAAGGTGACGAGCATGGTAGGGAGAGAGAGAGAGAGCAAACGAGATATTCGCAGGCGCGATTCATCTTCTTAGCACCGCGCCGGATCAAGCTATTTCCTTCAAATCCGATCCTTAACCGGATTTTCACGCCAGCTCGATACTCAGATCGTCTCATGAACTTTTATTCCACCTTTGTCCAAGTAACTTATACTAATTCCACAACGTACCAATGTTTCATTCTACCGGTTTACTCTGAATTCCACAACCGATGGTCGAAAATTGAGCCTTTTTTGTGTGGCAGAATTTGTATGGTTTAGGGGCTAGAAAGATTGGAGTAACGACTTTACCGCCGCTGGGTTGTTTACCGGCGGCAATAACGATGTTTGGTGGAGCCGGGAACAATACGTGCGTCGAAAGATTAAACCGGGACACGGTTTCTTTCAATACCAAACTCAACAACACTTCTATGTACTTAACCAACAAGCTTCCCGGTCTGAAATTGGTACGTAGTCCTTGACATCTATAATCCTCTCTTGAGCATGGTCATGACCCCTATCGAGAATGGTACGGTATTTTGACATTCATTTCGGTTAATCCTGTTAAATTTTAACCTGTTCACCAGACAAACCATAGATTTTTTTTCAAAAAATACCCTAAATTTCTCCGAATTTTTATAAACCATAGGTTTTTTTTCGAATGTAGGGTTTTTCGAATCAAGAAGGACTTGTTGTGGAACCGGAACAATGGAAACTTCGTTCCTGTGCAATGCGAGATCGGTCGGTACATGTTCGAATGCTACAAATTACGTGTTTTGGGACGGTTTCCATCCATCTGAAGCAGCCAATCGTATTATCGCAAGCAGTCTTCTTGTCCAAGGAATCTCCCTCATTTCCTAAACCTACTTTTATTCCAAATACTGATTCAAATAATTAGTATATGATATAATGGAAAAAATATAAGATCATAAGATCATAATATCGGGGAAAATGTGTATGTTTTCAGATAATATAGGGACCTTAGTTAAATTTTTCACTACAAAATCAGACCAGTTTTGGTCTTCTTCTAAAAGTAAAATAAGACAAGTGAAGGTTTATCCATGGCGATTTAGCGCCACAGCGCTCTATATTCATTCATGTCCACCGTTAATCATCACTGCTTCCTCAATTTTCCTCATATTCCACCGTCGGTTTATCGGCCGAAACTTCTTCTGCCTCCTTTATCTCTTTCTTCTCTCTCGCTCAATGGAAATTCTGAGCGCCTCTTTCCCCTCTCTGCGTCTCTGTCTCTTTCACCAGTAACCATCCATGAGCGTTCTTCCTCATCTTCTTCTTCATTCGAAAGTGAAGAAGCGGAAGAGATTGAATCTGTTGTGGATGGGTTTTTCTATCTGCTTCGCTTGTTCGCTCAGTACCACGACGTGGAGGTAACAAGAGCCGTGCACACTTCGTTTCTAAAGCTTAGATAAGAAAAAACCAATCTTGGAAATGCCCTAATCTCAACGTATCTCAAGCTAGGCTTCCCTCGCGATGCTTTTCTCGTCTTCGTCTCTCTGTCTTCACCAACGGTGGTTTCTTACACATCTCTCATCTCGGGGTTCGTCAGATTAAACCTCGAAATTAAGGCCCTTAAGCTTTTCTTCAGGATGAGAAGCGAAGGTATTATCCAGCCTAATGAGTATACTTTTGTCGCAATTTTGACTGCCTGCGCGAGGATTTCACGATTCTCACTGGGTATTCAGATTCATGGTTTGATAGTCAAATTAGGGTTTCTGAATTGTGTGTATGTTGGTAATTCGGTTATGAGCTTGTACGCTAAGCGCACTGGGTCTTCGAGTGATGATGTGCTTCAGTTGTTTGATGAAATTCCTCACAGAGATGTGGCTTCGTGGAACACTGTGATTTCGAGCTTGGTGAAAGATACGCTCTAATTGGGTTTTATGCTAAATGTGGGGATATGGAAAAGGTAGAAAATTTGTACGAGACGATGAATGTAAGAGATGTCTTTACTTTGACGGAGATGATCACAGCTTACATGACATTTGGAATGGTGGATTCTGCTGTCGAGATGTTTGAGAAGATACCTGAAAAAAGCATTATTACCTTTAATGCTCTAATGGCTGGGCTGTGTAGAAACGGCCATGGCTTGAAGGCACTAAAATTGTTCACTGAAATGCTGCAGAGAGGTGTTGAGTTGACGGACAAGCGCCGTGAACTCTTGTGGTTTAGTTTCAGAGAAGGAAGTAAGCGAACAGATTCACGGGTATTGCATAAAGTTTGGATGTGCTTCGAATCCTTGTATCCAGACAGCATTGCTTGATATGTGCACAAGGTGTGGAAGGATGGCAGATGCTGAGGAGATTTTTGACCAGTGGCCTTCTAATCTGGATAGCTCGAAGGCAACAACGTCAATAATCGGTGGCTACGCTCGGAACGGCTTACCTGAATAAGCTTTATTTGTATTGCAGTCTCTGTGGAGAGAAATTGGTGTTGGAAGAAGTTTCGTTGACTTTGATTCTTGCGGTCTGCGGAACGTTAGAGTTTCGGGAAATGGGTTATCAGATCCATGGCTATGCTCTTAAAGGTGGTTACTTTTCTGATGTACGTCGTTTGATTTGAGAAAGAAGATAACGTTCTTGTTTAATTAGAGCCAAAAACGTCGTCATTATATATGCTTAATTGCTTATTATATACAAATTTAACATCGTTAAAAGCCTGGTTTAGACATGCTTTTTTAAAAGAACAAATGTACATGCATAATTCTATAGATCAGTCGATTTTTAAAAAGTTACATAATCAATAAAATA
The DNA here is from genome assembly GCA_002933915.1 of Eutrema heterophyllum. Classification (NCBI taxonomy): domain Eukaryota; kingdom Viridiplantae; phylum Streptophyta; class Magnoliopsida; order Brassicales; family Brassicaceae; genus Eutrema; species Eutrema heterophyllum. The sequence continues at coordinate 149,618 of PKMM01019739.1, forward strand.
ATGCATTTTTTTTGCTTCAACTTGATATATTTACTTATCTATATATTTTTATGTGCAACACTCTTGAGAGTCTTAAAGCAAACACACAAAATGCGTACATCCACTACTAAGATGATCATAATTGTTTTTAGACCTCATGTATACGAATCCACACATATAAAATAAAGAAATTTGTTTTAACAAAAAAATGTTCATACTGACATTTATTATACTCACTCTGTTTCATATTAGTTGTCATTTTAGAGTTTAAATTTTATTTAATATTAGTTGTCGTTTTAGAATTTCAATGCAAATGTTTGATAATATTTCTACTTTTATCATAATTTCTTTAACTTATTAATTAGTGTGATCATAGTATATAATACATTAACGAGAGATAAAACAGAAAATTGAATTATTTTCTTGATATACGTAAAATAATTTAGAACGACAAGTAATATAAAACGGAAGGAGTATACAATAATCGGATACGCCTAATATCAATAACAAGTCACCATTCTCATCTCTAGAGATGATCTCCAAATAATCTCACTCAAATTCGATAACAAGTCATCCTTTTTAAAAAAAAAAAAGTTAAATTAAATTTAATAACAAGTTTTCACAAAACCCGTAATTTTCGGTCAGGTTGGGCTGTAAATTTTTCACTACCTAAAAATAGGTGGACACGTGTGGCCACCCTCTTAGATATAGGCTTCAGCGAAAACTAACGGTCACGATCCGTTTGCAGTCGAGCAATATAAAGGAATGCTCCTTTGATTTTTTCAGAAATTTTGAACCCATTCAGGGCAGGAACATTTTAGGATTCAGGATTCTCTTTCTGTTCTTCGTTAAATCCACCAGGTGAAAACCTTTTTATTATATGTTTTTTTTGTTTTCTTGTTGTGGATTTTAAAATAACCTGCTAGCTTGAATGTGCATTTAAATATAGCTCGTTAAATGAAAATTCTTAGAAAATCTTATACTGCATTGAGGGTTTCGTGGTATCATGGTAATGAATGATTGATAAAGAACTAAACATAATTGAATTGTATGGAATTTAAGAATATTTTAGTGAAGTTTATAATCAAAAATTTATTGGACATGGATTTTGTCGTATAGAATGATAGGAATTACCGCAGCCATCGATTCGAGCAATCTCTTGATTTGATTACATTATTTTTTCCACTTAAACATATTCAGTTTCACAGCAAATTATCGCTAGGAACTTATGAACTAAACGTTTATTTTTCTGTCAACATAACTTTTAAAAGTTTTAAAATTGTTTTATTATTGGTTTATATCCCTTATATATATAGAAATTGAAGAATGGCGGACGGTGAAGACATTCAACCGCTTGTTTGTGATAATGGAACTGGAATGGTTAAGGTAAGATTTCTCTATAAATGTTATGTCACATAACTCTATACCATAGCATGCTAAAGAAAGATCTGAAATCTCTCGGGTTTAGGCCGGATTTGCGGGTGACGATGCACCAAGGGCGGTTTTCCCGAGCATTGTAGGCTGTCCACGCCACACAGAGGTGATGGTTGGGATGGGACAAAAAGATGCTTATGTTGGAGACGAAGTTCAGTCAAAACGTGGTATTTTGACACTTAAATACCCAATTGAGCATGGAATTATTAATAATTGGGATGACATGGAGAAGATTTGGCATCACACTTTCTACAACGAGCTTCGTGTAGCCCCTGAAGAACATCCGGTTCTCTTAATTACAGAAGCTCCTCTCAATCCGAAGGCTAACCGTGAGAAGATGACTCAGAACATGTTTGAGACATTCGATATTCCTGCTATGCAGGCCCGGCTCTAGGGGTAGACAACATATGCATTTTTCCAGGGCTCAATTTTTTTTTATATATATTAAAAACAAATTTTTAGGACCTATTTTTTTTTTTTTTTGCAAATAGAAGCTCAAAAACAAAATTTCCGCCAAATTTTTTTTTTGCCATGGGCCCTAGAAATTTTTGAGCCGGGCCTGCTGCTATGTATGTTGCCATTCAAGCTGTTCTATCACTCTATGCCAGTGGCCGTACAACTGGTCAGTAACACACATTTATTTTATTTTTCCGAACATTTGCATTTAATGGTTCTTTATCGATTGGATGTTCAACGGCGCACTATTCAGGTGTTCAAATCGGGAGATCGGGAGACTGATCAATGTGATCATTGGGTTGCTGAGATTCAAACAGGTTTGGAAAATTAGGGTCACTTAAGACATATAGAGAGGGAACATCATCACTCATCAGAGAGAAGACGATGCGCCCGAATTTCACCGGTTCCTCATTTTTTATTTTTTTTTTGGGTATAATACACGTGGCAGGTTTTCTTGTGCTGACGTGATAGTTTCAGGAGAAATATTTCTCCTTTTATATTAAAATTGAAATGTAATCATTTGTAAGAAAATTAAATTAAACATATATCTCTAGGTTAAACTAATATACCATATATCGTCACAATTAAATGCAGGAATTCATTAAATGTAGTTTTCTTCATAATTACACCTACACTCTAAACTTGTATAGATATCCGCGAGCTTGATTAAGTGCCAAAATTACCACTTCACCTATAAAATCATTTGTATCGGTCAAATAATGCCAATTGACCGTTCAAATATTCAATCTTAATACTTCTTCAGTTGGCTTCACCGATCCAGATATCGATTATCATCGATCAGCTAAGCATAATAGACAGTACTTGAACAAATTAATTAATTCATAGGAGACATGAATGCATGGAAAATTCTGATGAAAAACAAATACGAATACATAACATAAAAATCTAAAATTTTGTATGAAGAATTTGATGGAAAAAAAGAGACGAGAGGCATATATACATGTTTCTTGATGGTTGTTTTGTTCTGATGCTGGTCTCTTTTTGATGGTTGACCATATAGACTTGGTGAAGATGATGGTTCTTGATGGTTGTTTCGTTCTGATGCTGGTCTTGTTGGTGTCAAAACAAGTGCCGTTGACCAACCCCAATGACACCATCTTCACGCTTCCATGGATTGTCCCAACTCTTCGAAGTGATCTGCTGCTCCCAATGGCGAACCTACGTGATATGAAGGGGATTCAAGTGACACCGGATAAATTTTGAAAATTGAAAATGTTTCACTAGTATCAACGTGTTTGCGGTTGATTTGGTCAAAAGAATATACTATTGACCCCCTAAAAACGTTTAGCGCTTATCATTGACCTCATTAATTCAATTTTCTACGTTAAATGTGTTGCATAATTCATTATAATTCATTTAGTTTTTCTTGTTATGGTTATTTTTGCTTAATGTATAATAAAAAGATTGGTTTTTTTTTATTTTTTAAATACATATTTCAGATCATATTACTACCCTTTCTCAAAAACAATTTTTGGTCATGTATATGCCTATATATCTACGTCATGTATAAATCTAGTTATGACAACTATATAAACGTAGTCATGTAAAATAGTACAGAATATGATAAAAAAAAAATGAAAAGGTAAATACTGCATTCTCCGCTATTCACTGGTTTCGCATGCATTTTAGAAATTGTTTTTCTTCCATCTGAAACACAAAAAAAAACAAAAAAAAAAAAGGAATCTCGAATTTTGTTATCTTCAAAAATACAATTTACAAACACATAAATCTTACTTGCGGACTCCGATCTTCATTCAAAATTGGTTATTTTTTCATAAATTATTCAATAGTTTGGTAACCAAAATAAATTATATGGTTAAGTAAAATGTGACGAATGATCAAAATCTCATGTTCAAATATAGTGCACAACCAATTTTTTAATTGCTTATAGCCTTTTAAATCTCAAGACTGACTTTGGTTTCATCAATCATATTTATGACCACGGTAAAAATAATTTTTGGTTCCGCCACTAGCTGCTCTTAGAGAACCAGGGTAAAATTACCCACCACAACATCCATATCCAAACTTCAATCTGTCGATCCTGGAACTCCAAATCAAAAAACACAATTCTCTCGTCGCTCATGATTTGAAGCTGGAGAGAACCTGATAAGCAGCGGAGAGTAAGATAGATTAGGAAAGCGGCGGCGGAGAAGAGAAATAAGGAAGAGATATAAGGAAAGCGGCGGAGAATAAGATAGATTAGTGAAACCCTAAGAAATGTGAAATTGTTTTTTTTAGACCGTGAAACCGTGACCGATACCCGAACAAAACATTCTCTGGAACCAGATTTGACATAATAACCGAACCGGTCGAACCAAAGATTGAATCATAAAGAATGGACAAAATAATCACCCAACTTACAATACATCTCTAATAAAACCTCGTAAAATGATCGATTCACTACCCTAATCTCTGCCTCTTCCCGTTTAAGATCGTTTCATCGATAACCGAACTCGAACCGAATCCAAATCTCATAACCGAACCAGAACACGTCAGAGAATCACATCGTCCCGACGCGCCGAGAGAGGAGGCAATTCAAAACGCTGCGATTGCGTTTGAGGCGGTGGGTTTACCCATTTTGGCAGCGGTCCCGCCACGAGAAGCGTTTCAAGAAGCGGTCCAGCTTCCACCACCGCTTTCAAAAGCTTTCCCGTTTCCGGAAAAGCTTTCCCCATCACGAGAACGTCTAGAGGATCGAGCTGATGATGATTATGAGCCGTTGGATCTTCGAGTATCATCGACGGCTGAGGATGATGAATGTTGAGGAAGCTGGAGAGTTCTGAGGAAGAAGAGGATTCGTCACGAGAGAAGCTGTTTGATTCAGAGCTGCTTCTTGAATTGGGGTTTTGGGTTTGGATGAGAAGTTGAGATAACTGGTGTCTAGCTTCGTCTCGTTCTTGTTGAGTGGATTTGAGGAGAGTGAGAAGTTGGTCGATTTCTTCTGTGTGTGTTCTTGATTTCTCATTGGCTTCAATTTTCAGTACGTGTCTCTAGTTCGCACAGAGTGTTCTGTAGATCCTGCCTCATCTCATCAATGCTCTGCATCTCAAAAATTATAAAACAACAATTCATATCGAAAAGAATAAAGAAAAACGACGAGGCCCCCCAAACAAGGAGAACAATGTGATTATACCTCATGATGAAGCCAAATAGAAGAATATAAGTCCCCATTGATCAGTGTCTGTGTTTTGTTATAATTCTCTCTGTTAAGAACTAAGAGTGACCCTTTATAATGATTGTTTCGGACTTGTACTAGGCGTTCAAAAGGAGTCTTTTTTTTTTTTAATTAAAACCATATAAATTAACAAATTCAAATGTCTTTTGTGAGACAATAACATGGTTACAATTTTCAAATAAGCCATAAGGCATGGACATGGTTAATCATAATTATAACGAAAAAAAATGTGAGAAGTTGCCTTTGGTAATAATAAACTGAATTGACTTATTTTCCATTTAATTACCCTGTAATTGCAGCGGATTCTCGTGAACAAACTTACAAAAAGATATGTAAACTAAATTCAGACAGGTCCAAAATTTAGGTCGCAGTATACTTTTGTAATATATGCATTTTTATTTTGTATAGACACGAGCTAAGCAAGATCACAGCGCAGATATGTGTTGGTATCGGTAAAGGAAGGATCTTGGTGGACCGGGAGACTAAGTTTGCGGTTTTGAATACATGGTTAGAGGCTTTGTATGATGATTCCGGTGGATGAGACGGTTGTCCTCGAGATCTCTGGATAGGAAACTGGTTGAGGATGGACTCAGCCAGACCATATTGACCTTGTCGTTGAGACAACAACAGGTGATTCTGATGAAATGGTTTGATCGGTTTCTGAGAAATGGCGACGATTGTCCAAATGTTCAACGAGCGTTTGAGGTATGGTGGAGAAGAGCTTTCATAAGACAAGTCTTGGCAGAGCCGGATACATCGCTGCTGCAGATTACACTCTATGACTAACCCAAAACATAGAATCAGATTGCTACTGTTAATGTTCTTTTTATTTTTTGGGGGGGTAAACTGTTACAGTGTTACTATTTGTGACTTTCAATGAGACGCAAAGATTCAAATGAACGTGCCTCTAAGGAGACGCAAAGATTCAAAAGAAAGTGCCTCTAAGGATATTTATTGTTCGGACTTGTATATATATACTAGGCGTTCAAAAGGAGTCTTTTAAAAAAAAATTAAAACCATATAAATTAATAAATTTAAATTTCTTTTGTGAGACAAAAACCATGGTTACAATTTTCAAATTAGCCATAAGGCAAGGAAATGGTTAATCATAATTATAAAGAAAAAAATGTGAGAAGTTGCCTATTGACTTATTTTCCATTTAATTACCCTGTAATTGCAGCGGATTCTCGTGAAGAAACTTACAAAAAGATATGTAAATTCAGACAGGTCCAATTTAGGTCGCAGTATACTTTTGTAATATATCCATTTTTTGTATGTATGTAAACCACTGATGTAAACTTATTAAATATACTTGTACTAGATTGGCTTGTGGGCCCAATATAAATATATCTGATTTTTTATGTGGTATTGTTTTTCATACGATACATGTATGCCTTTACTTATTATATATCTTAGATATTACTTATTATCATACAAATATGCTTTACGCACATAATACTCAAAACCACTATTATACAAAACATTTTGTATCGAGCTTCGTGGTATGAATTTCAATGTTTTCTTTGTATATAAGAATTTCAATGTTGCACTACTTGCAAATATTATAATTTTTACTTAAACGGCTCACAATTTGCTTTAGGACGTTACTCAAGTTAGTTTTCTTATAAGCATACATACAAAACTTGGACTCTTGTAGTCTTGTTCATATTTTTTGATAGAGTACATTATAAAGGATCTATTTAGTTTGCTCAATACCTTTAATTTATGAGTTAAAGCAAAATATGATATATATTACTAGAAAACAAACTTTACTGATAAAGAAGGAAAGGAAAATCTAACCATATGCAAGACATTTACATTAGTATTCCATAATAAAAATACTTGAAAGCCTAATTAAAAATATCTGTTTTAATATAAAAATCGAATATATCATTATATGTATACAAATTATAGACAAGTGAATAAAACACATAACCATAAAATGACAAGGAGAAAAGACCTTGAGGCTCCTAAATCCTAATCCATATACAAAACCCAACTAATAAACTATAGTATTGTAATTTTCTTACAATTTTTCTGTGAGCTATACTTAATGATTCAACAATATTGTTTTAGTTGGCTTATCAACCTTATGGAACTCGTGAATTTGGCATTTTCTTGGACGGCACATAGCAACAGGTACAAGTCATATATAGACAAAACTCATCTTTCATGACTTGGACTGAAAACTGAAAACTATTATACACGTGTCTTCCCTTTTGAATGATTCGTCTAAAAAGTCGACTTGACGGTACTAAATGCTTTGACTACCAAATCCAATCTAATTGAATTTATCTCCAAATGTTTGTCACAATATATATAATTTCGACCCTCCCAACGGATCAGTTCGTTCCATTTTTAGAATTAGAATGGTCCACAACAGTTGGCACAATTTGCTTTCTATCTCTACCATTTTTGCTGTAGTTGACTGACTGGTAATCAAAGCTCTCGTAGAGGAAAGCATTTTGCTCCATCAAATTTGAAATGAAAGGAACATAATCCGACCAAAAACTTAAATCATTAATTAGTTTGACTGAAAACGAACCACTTTCTGGGTTTTTTTGGTCAAACTGAAAACGAAAATTTGTTAACTTATTCTGAATTCTGAGCTTTGTGATATGCTTCCACCTCTAACAAAACAAAAATTGATAGCTCAGTAAAGTTCTATTTATTAAGATATATGTTTACCATGATTGAAGCTGAGGTAATGACGGCAGAACCACAAGTCATTTAGTAATTCAATTCATAAACCCTTCCCTTAAAATGTTGTCTTCTCTAAACTGAAACCTAGGTTGTTTAGTCACAACGCAATGGATTTTCTCCTCATAATTCAAAACGGTAAGTAGTTCAAGTCTACATAGAAGAAATTGCGTTTTGGGGACAAATCAATGCACAACTTCAAAGATAAGATACATATCTGAGGAGATGATTGAATGCACTTCACATTCTCTTTCTCTTGCCGTGATGCTTCTCTGCTTTTCCAAGCTTGGACTTTCTTTGTTTGATCAGCTGGAGATAAAGCTTCAACCAAAGGAACGGGTAGACCAAGAGGACGGCCTGAATAAAAATGCCATGAATATATGAAAATGGTTATTAGAAAAGCTAATGAGCCATAGACCGCCGAGAAAACTGGCCACCCTGAGCTCGCCGCGGTTCTCAAAACCCGCGGAGTTCCCTCAGCTAAAGCCATCAACATTCCTACTCGACCAAACGCAGCGCGTGAGGTCAAACAAACGGTGAGCGACATCAAACACGAGGTTCACCACCAGCTAGAACACGCTCATGAGACGAGGAAACGCCTTCAAGGAATCGCCAAACGCATAAACAAAGTGCACAAAGTCCATTAACTCCACCACAGTCGTTGCCGTTCTAATCGCTACCGTCGCTTTCGCCGCCATTTTCACCGTCCCGGGACAGTACGCCGACGAACTGAGTTCCCTCACTCCTGGACAATCTCTCGGAGAAGCGAACATCGCAGATAGACCCGCGTTTGCAATCTTCTTCGTATTCGATTCGATCGCTCTTTTTATTTTTTTAGCGGTTGTGGTGGTTCAGACTTCGGTGGTTGCGATTGAGCACAAGGCCAAGAAGAATATGATGGCTGTGATAAACAAGCTAATGTGGTTAGCGTGCGTGTTGATATCGGTTGCGTTTTTGGCATTAGCGTTTGTGGTGGTTGGTGAAGAGGAGCGGTGGCTAGCGGTTGGAGTGACGGTGTTTGTGTAAGTCTGATGAGTGAATGATTTATTATAGAATGATTTACAAGGTATTTATAAGGAGATTGGGAGACATTAGGGTAAATATAATTACATATCAATCATTTCTATATATATTCTACATGCCCCCTCAAGATGGAGGGGTTTGTGTCACTCCAATCTTGCTATAGAGTTCGGAAAATCGAGCACGCGAGAGAGGCTTCGTCAATGCATCCGCCAATTAGTCTTTCGTTGAAACATGTGATACACATACTGCCCCAAATTGCACATTATCTCTCACGAAGTGATAGTCGAGAGCTAAGTGCTTCATTCTTGAATGAAAAACCGGGTTTGCACTCAAGTATGTTGCGCCGACATTATCACAATAAATCACTGGTGATGACGGTAGTGTAATGCCAAGTTCAGTTAAGAGAGAACATACCCATCGCAGTTCTGCTGCTGTATTAGCAACAACTCGATACTCTGCCTCTGTCGAGGACCTTGCGACACCTATCTGTTTCCGTGAAGACCAGGATATCGGAGTTGAGCCCATATAGATAATATATACGTTTGTAGACACATAATCATCCATATCACCAGCCCAGTCTGCATCAGAGAATGCGTGTAATATCAGAGGTGAGTCAGCCCGTAGAAATATACCGTGAGATGAGGTTCCGGCAAGATAACGCAAAACACGCTTAGCTGCTTGCCAATGCTCATCAGTTGGTGCGTGCATAAACTGAGAGAGTTTGTTCACCACGAATGCTATATCTGGTCTTGTAAAAGCCAGGTATTGCAAGCTTCCAATCACCATTCTATATTCACTCGGATTGGATAATGCTGAGCCAGAATGTATTGAGAGTTTCAGATGAGGAGACATTGGAGTGGAGACCGGTTTCGCATCCATCATCTTCGTCTTCGTTAGGAGATCAAGTACATACTTCCTCTGCATTTGATGGAGACCAGCTGATGTGCGAGTAGCCTCAATACCCAAGAAGTAGCTAAGATCCCCAAGATCTTTAATCGAAAACCGTTGAGCAAGAGCAGAAATAACATGTGTGACAAGAGCATCACTACTTCCCGTAACCACAATATCGTCGACATAAACCAATATATAGACCACATCAGTACCTCGAATATACGTGAACAATAAGGTATCAGCAATGGAGTTCTGAAACCCAACAGCAACGAGAGACGCTTTGAGTTCTTCATACCAGGCACGCGGTGCCTGTTTGAGACCGTAAAGCGCCTTGTTGAGCTTGCAAACGTGATGTGGGCGATCTTGATCAACAAATCCCGGTGGCTGTGTGACATAGACCTCGTCGTGTAATGTTCCCTGAAGGAACACATTGTTCACATCTAGCTGTCGAATAGTCCATGAGCAACGAACAACATGTTCTAGAACCAAGCGCACCGTTGTCGATTTGATGATCGGGCTAAACGTCTCCGCATAATCAAGCCCATATTGTTGATTGAATCCCCGTGCTACCAGCCTCGCTTTATACATGTCAATCACACCATTAGGAAGATACTTTAGAGTAAATATCCATTTTGTAGGGATGACATTTTGATTCGGTGAAGGTGGAACCAAATCAAATGTGTCATTCCGAGCCACTCCATTAAACTCCAACGACATCGCATTCCTCCACTTTTCATCTCTCAACGCTTGATTCACGGTGGTGGGAATGATGGGTTTTGTGGAAACGGTAAGGGAGTATTTTGTTTTAGGTTTTGTGATCTGATTTTTGGCTCGGGTTTTCATAGGATGGTGGTTTGTCGGTGGATTTTGATTTGGTGGTGGTAATGGAGGAGTTGGATTTTCTGGTGACTGTATTTGAGAGTTGTCGGAGTTGGGTAGCGAAGAGAAAGATGGAATGTTGGTCGTCGTTTGAGGTGGGTCAATTTGGGTTGTGATTTGTGTTATTGGGCATGTTGTTGGTGGGCCTAATCTTATGGTGCGATTATTGGTGGATGGGCTTTTGGAGAGAGTAAGTGGAGTGCCCAGATTATTATTTTATGGGTTTACGCTAGTTGAAGGTAGCGATGGAGGCGATGTGACATGAGTCGACGGTGGAGTCCGAGGAGCCACTGCAGATGGCAGAGGCGACGTCGGAGTCGGTGGTGGTAGCGCTGTCTGTGCCGATGGTGGTGACTGTTGCCGACGGTGAGGATTCTAGCTCAGGGGCGTGTTGGTGTGAGTTGTGACGAGTGGCAGGAAAGGAATTGATGTGGCTGGTGATGCTGGAGTTTCTGGGTAAGGTTCACGGTTTCGCTTAATCGGAATCAATGGAGATGCAAATGGGAAGGAAGTCTCCACGAATTGAACATGTCGAGAGGTATAGATTCTGCCCGATTGTTTATCCAAGCACAGATATGCGCTTTGCGTGAGTGAGTACCCAATAAATACACACAGATTCGATCACTTCTCGAGCCTGTGATTGGTATAGGGTCTTAGCCAGGGAAAGCAGAGACACCCGAAAACACGCAGCTTGAGGTAGCTCGGTTGTTGCTTGAACAATCTTGTGTACGGGCTGTCGTTGTTGAGAGTTGGACTTGTAAGACGGTTTATGAGATAAACCACGGCTAAGAAGGCATAAGTCCAGTAGCTCGCTGGCATTGATGATTGACCCAGAAGCGTGAGACCAGTTTCGACAACATGTCGATGCTTGCGTTCCGCGATTCCGTTATGTTTTGATGTGTGTGGCGGGCTCGTGAGATGAGAAATCCCATGCTCAGACAAGAAGTGACGAAGAGCAATGTACTCACCGCCATTGTTTGAATATAAGGTACCTATCTTCCGTTGAAAATGATTCTCAACTAGAGCCTTGAAAGCAATGAAGGTTTCACGGGTTTGAGATTTTTGTTTAAGCGGGTATAGCCACGTATAGCGAGTGTAGTGATCTGTGATAACTAAGTAGTATTTATAGTTATCAACATAAGTTATTGGTGATGTCCACACATCGCTATAAAGAAGTTCAAGGGGAGAATTTGAGGTAATCGTATTTGTAAAGAAAGGTAATTTGTGGGTTTTGTTTATGAGATAATTTGAACAAGGGAAATTTTTATTCAATGAATCGGAAATAGGCAAAGAAAACTGGGAAACAATGGTTTTTAAAACTGAAAAAGACGGGTGGCCAAGTCGATTATGCCAGGAAATGATGTCTGTTTTTGGTGTAGGTGAGGCGAAATTTGATGAAGGTGTGGTTGATGGCCACTCGTACAACTCATTCTTGGTACTGCCTTGCAACAATCGGGCCCCGTGCTGAGATCCTTCACCTGAAAGGAAGCAGAGAAAAATTCCACAGAAACTTGATTATTATTGCACAGACGATATACCGAGATAAGATTGCGCTGTAAATCAGGTATGTATAGAACATCTTGCAAATTAAGAGTGCGAGTATGTGTAGAGAGGAAAGAGGAACCAGTATGGGAAATGTTGAGGCTCGTTCCATCCGCAATCGTCACCTCTTTTCCACCGTTGTAGGGTTGGTGGAGAGCAAGATTGTTGAGATCGGATGTAAGATGGTGAGTCGCCCCACTTTTAATGATCCAGCAACTCGCATTGTATGGAGCAGTAGCGAGATGTGCATGTGGCTGCCACGCACCTGCGCGTTCTGCTGAGACGAGTTGAATCCACCACTGTTTTGTAGAAATTGAGGACAACATCTCGCACTATGATCGGTGACACCACAAATCTGACATTTTCCAAGGTACGGGCGTGGCGTGTATTGGGACTGCCTGGGAGCAAATTGTTGTTGAGGCTGCGACCATTTGTTGTTCCCACGAGTGGACTTGTGCTGGTTCTGGTTCCGATTGGGACCCTTGTAGTTTGCAACATGAGCCGTGATTGGAAGAGACGGGGAAGGAGTCATCTTGGTTTGCAGTCTCGCTTCGTGATTAAAGAGCTTCTCATGAATCTCTGTGAGTGATGGGGGAGAATCACGTGCTTCAATCTGATCAATGACAATCTTATAGTCGTCTGATAAGCCTCCAAGAATATACTCAATCTGATCCTCATGATCCACCGGCTTTCCAAGAAGTGTGAGTTGATCAAATCTGATGGTGAAGCCTTGGAAGTACTCATTAATGGATTTAGTACCTTTGGTCCAATGCTTGAGTTGTTGCCTTAATTGTTGAAAGTGTCTGCGGCTGGGCGCAGCGTAGGTGGAGGTGAGTGTGCTCCAAATTTCAGCAGCAGTTTTGATTTTTGACAAGAGCGGCTAGAGAGTGTTAATGATTGCACCAAACAAAGCACTATAGAGCAATCGATCTTGCCTTTTCCAGAGAGTGTAGGCATTTTTTGGTGAGACAACGCCATTGTTGGTGGAGGTTGGTGGTGGAGCAGCAGTGGATCCATCCAAATACCCTGCAAGACCGTAGCCGTCCAGCAAAGCATGGACTTGAAGACTCCACATGAGGAAATTGGAAGCATTAAGCTTGGTGAAATTAGTCATATTGACATGGAGGGTGGTTTGAGAATCAGAAACCATGATAGTGTCAGGAGATGTGGCCGGTAAGTTGGAAGAAGACATGAGAAAAATGAGAGAAAGAAGATGAAGTCGTGTAGAAAGAGCGGAAGATGGCGGCCAAGAAAAAAAAATTAGGTTTTTAGATATCTTTGCTCTGATACCATGTAAGTCTGATGACTGAATGATTTATTATAGAATGATTTACAAGGTATTTATAAGGAGATTACAAGGGAGACATTAGGGTAAATATAATTACATATCAATCATTTCCTTATATATTGTACAGTTTGGTGCGACGATAATGCTCACGACGCTTGGGACGATGTGTTATTGGGTCATTATGCATCGAATCGAGGCTTCGAATGGCAGAAACGCGAGGAGAGAGTCGATGGCAAGATCGAGACAATATGGAGTGTTGGATTTTTCTGGGATTTTGACAAAGAGAATGTATGCTATCTAGTGATTTAGAGACATAAGAGTATGTGTTACGTTTCGATATTGAAGCGTGTGGAAGAAGTAACCGATTTTTTGTTTTGTTGATAAAGGGTATTCAATTTAAATGCATAGTGACCGAAGCTATTTTGTGGAATTTTTGTTTCTTGTTCTTTCCGTTTATGGTTTTGAGGCCATCATTATTATTTTTAAGTTAAAAATTAAATTCTTCTTCCTCTAAAAAATTGTATGTCATGCAACGTTTTGAAATACTTTTAAAACTTTAAAAATAAATTGTCTTTCTGTCGAAACATGTATTTGATGCAATTTTCTAAAATTCGCTAATGTAAAAGTGAATGGCGTCAACAATTTAGCTACTAGAAAAACTAGCGTCAACATTTTTTAATAGTTATAGTGTCATATTAATGCTTTTTTTTTTTGTGACTATATATAGTATACCATATTTTGTTCATGGAGAATGAATGAATTTTTTTTTATCATTAACATCATTTTTATAATTATAGACCATCATATATAATAACAAAATCTAAAATTACTTTAATCAAATAATTTTAGTAGCAACATCTCACTCCAAAATCAAGTTTGAGCCAGTGTAATGAAAAACATATAGCAGTGTATTTGCTGTATCGTTTGAATATAATAGGAAAGTGTTGAATCACCAATAGAACACATTTTTCTAAGAGCACACTCCTTTGGAAAATGTCATATCAACAAAGATGAAAATCCCTAGAATAAAAACTTTGCAATGGTCACATAGTCGAGGTCCTCGAGGCCGTAGCGGTCGTGGATTTCAAAACTAAGCTATTGTTTTCCTTCCTATCTTTCAGCTTTTAATTTACTTTAAAACACTTTTGGTAAATAAAGTCAAAACTTAATCCTTTCTTTTTTAATCTTTTGTAATATTAATTCAAGAAAACCTCTTTTTTNTTCATATTCCGGCCGGAGAATTGGCCGGAGGTTGCATATTCTATAGAGATTATAGGAATGGAGGAAGACGCAGAGGGATTCGCAGTGACGGTGATGGCGTCTTCAATGTGGAATACGAGATGCAGGGTGATCTTGTGTTTTCATATAAAGCCCAAATGTTTAGGCCCATAATATAATTTGAGCCTCCAGTTATGATATTCAAAGTGTTTAAGTGCTAATTGTACAATCCATTTGTTTCAGTGGTTTTGGTTCGATAAAGGGCCCCTTTAGTAGTGAATAAGACGAATTACTTTCATTTTTTTTTGTTAAATAAAAAAATTATTCACATACTTTCATAAGAAAATAATCACATATCCCACGCATAAGAATTCAAACACAACACAAATACAACACCTAAATAAGGCGATGTTGCTTTTAAGTTTTCTTCCTTTGTTTCTCCTTTGGTGATTTTTCGGTTTTTTGTTGTTGAGACTCGTGCCTCGATGTCGTTGAAGGATGGAGGTGGTGGCGTTCACTAAGGATTCTTCCGTCGTGGTGGTTATGTATCGCGGTTCAACGACGTAGTGGTGGTTTACGTGTGTGTTGGTGCTCCGTCATGGTGGTGCTCTGCCGCGAACACATGCGTATGTGACCGTCGTCTCTTAACCCTCGCCGCTTGTGTTGATTTTCTGTGGAGGTTGTGCCTTTTATCTGTCTTGTAGTTGTTTTCAGTTTTTGATCCGGTTTGTTTTGTGTTTTTTGATTTCTGTAATTGGTGGGTTTGTCCGAAGATCTTTTGATCCTCTCTGGTATGCGGTTTGCTGCTCGTTTGGGTCTCTTCTTCAGTCCTTGTTTCAGGTCTGGTCGATTTCAATTTCGACAGAGGCGGTCCTAAAATGGTTACTTTTCCATCTCGGATGTGGAGTTCTTCACCATCGTTGTCAATTTCTCCTTGCGTCTATCTCTCTAGATGAATAATTTGCGTCTCATGTGTTGTTTCCGCCTCTGTGGCTCTACTGAACAGTATAAACAGTTCATTTGACGTCTCATCCGTTTTTTTCCTATAGTGAGGAGGGTTCTAGCTTTGATTCCGTTTGGGTGTTGCTCTAGTCTCATGTATGGGCTCTAATAATTGAATCGTTTTTTTTAGATTGTATCTCACCCTTGTAGTTCTACCAATGTTTAATAATAATACGGGTGTTAAAAAAAAAAACGATGTTTGGTGCAACACGATCCACCCAAACTAAATTATATGTTGTGTTAAAGTAATTTATCTAAACTAAATCATATGTGTGGTAAGTGATATTTTTTAGCCAAAAATCAAAGTTTTGAAACATCTTGTTTGAAATTAGACAGCATTAAATAGACTTATAACTATACACATAAAAAAATGAAAGAATTTTGTATACTACTGTATAACATCCATGAACAAATGGAATACAAAGTCAATGAACGTATATCAGGCTCTCTCTTTAGACTATAAACAAGCACGTGTGTGCATTGATGTGTTTATATTCATGATTACAAATTGACAACATCTAACGTTACATTTGCCATGAGAGAGAGGTAACCAAAATTTTCAATTGGAGAAATAGACTAACATTGTTTGAAGAGAATCTTATAGTCTATTACGACACAACTTAATGCTTTGGGCCACTATTGCCTTCCCAGTTTCCACAATTTGTTTTTTTGAACATATCATTTCAAAAATTTGAGAAATAAATTTCAAAAACTTTAGAAATAAATTTGAAAATATGAAATTATGTAGTCGGTAGTAGAACACGTACGTTTGAGCTTGACACTGAATAAATTTTATTATAACCTTACACATATAAACGACAAAGTTTTAGTTGATTGACAAGATCCAAGAGATAAAATCCAAGTGATCGTATATGCTTGCTTTTGATCAATCAAACGAATAATTCTAATATATGAACAGAGAATCTAAACATCGTCCCCTGGCTTTCAAGTCCGTTTGTCCCCCGGTCAGATAGTGCTAGACCGGGCTGATCCGATCAATAGAAATTAAACCGGAACGACAAAAAAAAAACAAATTATTATTTTCTTGGAAAATTTTAAAACCAGAAAAAGTCCAATAAGAAAACCAAAGTAGAGATATACAACTAGACTAGATATACTCATATACCAAAATCGGTCTTATCAGATTTCATATAAATGATATATACTCCACAATTCAAAAGATTGGAAAATGAATTCTAAATCGAAAATTTGATTAACTTAGTAAATGCCAATTTTCAACTGTAAAAGTTTGTTACCTTTGGGTTTCTCGAATTCAAATATACATGTTTACTTATATGATCTTATTCCTATGTAAATATACGTGTGTGTGTGTGTATTTGTATTTGTGAAACAAAGAGGAGAGCACATGGAGGCAATGATCTATCTATCTGCAAAAGAGACATAAAACAAGTAACTTTTCTTCAAGGTTTTTATTCATTTTTTTCTCACTCGCCATTGCGATTGTATTTGTATTTTTCTATTCTCTCAGATCCAAAGTCCTCTCATTTTCTTGGATTCTGATTCTCCGATTTCATTTTCTTGTGGGGAAGTCTGCTCCTTTGTTTACTACTCTTTTGTTTTCCCAAGAATACAAATTTCCAGAATTTTCTTGTCTGTTCTTAACTTCTTAGTCGAAGATTTTTTTTGTTTTCCCAATTATCTCCCTTTCTTGTTTGTTTTTGTTTCAATTTTGAGATTTTACCCCAAAACAATTTGCTAATTTTCCCGCGGAAAGTCTCTTGGTACTTTTTCCCGGGAATCATAAATTTCACATTTCTTTTTCCAGAAAGTTTGAGACTTTACTTCTTCAATGGCGTCAAGAGAAGTATCAACGATGATCAAACAAGGGTTTATCGCAGACCCTTCTCTCTCTTTTTCCCCGTCAAGATTCACATCTCCAACCAAACTCTCTACCGCCTCTCCTCCTACTCCGCCTCCTCCACCGCCGCCGCCAAACGAATCGACCCACTCGAACCCGACTCTTTTCGACATGATGTCAGAAGAGCACAACCGCGAGCCGCCACGGAGGAAATCTCACGCGCGCGTGACTCAGATCCTGACTGAGTTCAAGAACGCCGCCGTTCACGGCCACAGCCTCGGTCCCAGCGACGTTAAGCTGACTGTGGTGGGAAATGACGGTTACAGAGTCACCATGGATGTTCACAGGAAGATTTTATCAGAGAAGAGCAGGTTTTTCATGGAGAAGATGAATTCTAGAAGAGAGAAAGGGGTTTCTCACATGGTGGAGATAAGTGAGTGTGATGATGTTGAGATCTACGTAGAGACTGTGGTTTTGATGTATTGCGATGATCTCAAGAAGCGATTGATCGGTGAAAATGTCATCAAAATCTTGGCTTTACTCAAGGTATTATCCAATTCGATTCTGATAAGTGTGTTCTTGCTCTCATTTTGCTTTGGGTTTAATGTGTGAATATCATTTTTTGTAGGTTTCTGCAGCTATATCGTTTGATGAAGGAGTAATGTCATGTTTAGAGCATTTGGAAGCTGTTCCTTGGTCAGAAGATGAAGAAGAGATTGTTGTGTCTTGTCTTGAAGATCTTCATCTTCCTGATGATTCAGTCACTTTGATTCTTCAGAGAGTTTCATCTGAACCTTCGATTTCCTCGACGAGAACTAGAACCGACGATATCTTCTTGAAACTCCTCACTGGTGTTCTACAAGCCAAAGATGATAAAGCACGGCGAGAGATGAAAGTTTTGATCTTTAAGTTGCTTAGAGAAGAAGCTGATCATGATGTCTCGAAAGACACACTCTACGGTTTGTGCCATCGATGCCTCACGTCTCTTGTCCTTTGCTTATCTGAAGTGACCACACAGATGAACGATCCCGGGAAAGACCGTGGTACTCTGATGGGAGAAATCGCCAGAGAAGCTGATAACATGCTGTGGATGGTAGATATATTGATTGAGAAGAAAATGTGCGATGAGTTTGTGAAACTATGGGCGGATCAAAAGGAGCTAGCGAATCTTCATTCAAAGATCCCAACGATGTACAGACATGAAATAAGCAAGATCACAGCGCAGATATGTGTTGGTATCGGTAAAGGAAGGATCTTGGTGAATCGAGAGACTAGGTTTGCGGTTTTGAATACATGGTTAGAGGCTTTGTATGATGATTTCGGATGGATGAGACGGTTATCCTCGAGATCTCTGAATATGAAACTGGTGGAGGATGGACTCAGCCAGACCATATTGACCTTGTCGTTGAGACAACAACAGGTGATTCTGATGAAATGGTTTGATCGGTTTCTGAGCAAAGGCGATGATTGTCCAAATGTTCAACGGGCGTTTGAGGTCTGGTGGAGAAGAGCTTTCATAAGACAGGTCTTGGCAGAGCCGGATGCATCGCAGCTGCAGATAACACTCTATGACTAACCCAAATAATAGAATAAGATTGCGACTGTTAAATGTCAAATGTTCTTTTATCCTTTTTGGGGTAAACTGTTACTATTTGTGACTTTCAATGAGACGCAAAGATTAAAAAGAAAGTGCCTCAAGGATATTTATCGTCTAAAAACAATGATCAGACCAGAAAGAAGAAAAGAAACTCAGGGCAAACAACCACTTTTTCCCCCTTTGTAGACCAAAAAGAAAAAACCGAATCCGAGTTTGAAGATAAGTTATGCTGCGGATTCCTACATACGGCCTTTGCTTAGTTGTTAGTATGCAAATTGGGTGGTTTCATCTGCGCTGATCTTGCATTGCTTGTTATCTATGTATTCAGCGGTGTAAACTGCTATGAAACATGGTCTCTGCCTTTTCAAGAGATGATTGGATCAGCACCATATTTCAGCTTGGGCAGATCATCGGTCCTGTTGATTAAGATTAACGGCAGAGTTAGTTTAAAACGGAGATTCATACTGCAACGGCAAAAAATGATCTAAAATGGTATTTGGTACCGGAATCTCTGAAGACAATGAAAAAGTTATTAAGCTTAGGCATATGTTTAACGTTTACATATTTTTCGATATAAAAAAGGGCTCATGAAACAAGATGAGAAGTCGCATAAGTCTATTAGAACTCAACATAAGAAAACTTCACAACCCGAACCCAACAAAAAAAAAAAAAAACTAAGGAGAAATGAAATCTGACCTTTGGAGGACTTTGAGTATTCCAGTTCCGAGCTTCATTGGTATGCCCATAATCACACATTCTGTAACTCCCTCTATGTTATCAACCTTTCCACTAATTGCTGCACTAAATAAATGATCTCCAGTCCTCTCGAAAGATGCCTGCATCAGCACACTTTTATCCATCTTCTGAATCCCGGTTCTTTGTATCCCGAGAACCTCCCCCTGATCAAGAAATCGAAGTGACATTTAATCGTAAACATGGCTGTAGCTGAAAAATCGTACACATGGCTGTAGCGGAACAAGTTATTAATAAAGATCATAATAACAGATTCAAGTATCCTAAGAACTGACCCGGTAAGTCATGACATCAGCTAAAAGCATCATGTGACGAATGTCTATACTCATGCCATGGTTTCCCATAACTGACCCTATTTCATCAATAATTGTGGTCCTTGCAGCCTCAATTCCCAGTGTTTTGCTCACTTCCACAATATTGTTACTTGTAGTAGTTCTCCCATTGATTCCCGGAGTCCCCATAACTGCCAGGAGGTTTGTTCTGAAACATATATCAAGCAAAAGATTCACAATCTAGGACAACCGGAAAAGAGAGGGCACATATTGTCAATATTGCTATCCATCGAAGTCCAGAGTCCGTTATTCATAAAGAGTTCCAATTTGGTCATGTATTTGTTCATAGACAGGCATTTTTTCGTTCCAAAGTTTGGTTTAAGCACGTGAAAGACTGACAATTCATATCAGTGGCTTACCAGAAACAGAAACAAAGACTGCTTAATGAACTGAATCAACAGTTCAACAAAACAAACCATGCCCAACGGGGTACATGAATTATCTCCTAAGCAAGCACTTACGAAGGAACAAAAAAAAAAAAACAGAGGACAATCTCATCTCTTGAAGCTCGAGAAAACTTACCCCTCCACAAACAGTTTCCACCTTTTCTTCCCATCTATCTGTTTCTTTTTATCTGTATCCTCAGCGACAACAACTCGCTCAACTGTTTTGATCCCCTATCATAACAGTTCCACAGAATGAATTCTCGCAGTCAGGGAAACAGAAATCATAGTAAAGAAAAATTAGAAAAACATCGTAGATATATATGAGGGAGAGGGGTTCAACGGATATCACATTGACAATAATATTTGGCAGCACATTCTTCAGATTGTGAAGACCAAAATGAATCCCACTTCTATCTCCCACGGGAGTAATATCCAATCCTGTATCTAAAACCTTGATATTCTGCACAATTTACATTGCAAAGAGACTTAAGACCTGTGTGCACCAAAATGAATACAGCAATAACATCTAAGGACCTTACATCATCGTTCAGTTTGATTCTGGGAGTCTTCAGGATGGAATTTTTTACCGACCAGGGGCTAATAGACAAACATGCCTCCTCGATTCTTTTATTGTCAAGGATTATTCTCACTGAAGCTGATGTTGAAGTCATTAGCACCTCGATACTCTCAGCAACCTGGTCCATAATTCAAGTGGGTTTTGACAACCTGATTGGTAAAAACAGTGATAAACAGAAAGAGTATCTAACGGGAAGGAGCTGGACCAGTGATCCAATTGTTGATATTTATAAAATGCCATCAGTTCGCAATATGGACTTAAAACACGTAGCAGCGACTATCAAAGAGTGAATATGTACAATAATTCAGATCAAAATGTAGAGGAAAGAGAACCTGTCCTAAAGTAGTTTTTTCGATGCGTCCTTTCACCCATCGTGCACTAGTCAATTCCAGGGGGTTCTCAAGTTCTGCAGAGATGACAGGTGTACTTATATTTTTGGAAGCATTGATGATTTCGTTGATTCGAGGGACTCCTTGTGTGATATCTGAACCAAAATCAGGAAATCAAAACAACTAACTACTCATATGTGGTCATAAGCACTAGTTTCGTAGCAAGATTAGAAAATAAGCATATTCAACAAGGATACTCATGCTCGCAACTCCAGCAAAATGAAAAGTTTTCAGAGTCATTTGTGTCCCAGGTTCTCCAATACTCTGAGCTCCTATTGTTCCAATTGCAGTCCCAGCTTCAATTGTTTTTTCCCGGTAGCGAGATACACAAATTTTTACAAATACCTGCATATTTATATTTATCAGAGGCAATATTTCATATATTGTCCATCATAAAACACCACAAGAAAATGGGAAAATATCTTCAAATTGTATTACTGAAGATGAAAAATATCCACTGGACAAAACAGGTGTGATAATTTTTCGTCAATTGGATGTAGCTAATAATATTTCTATAATCAAGGACAGGCACAAGGAATACTGAGATGAAAAATGCACTGAGTATCTTTCTTCTTCAGAAAATGAAGACAAAGAAAGTTACCTCGATTTGCTTATCAGTCACACCAGATGCTTTGTAGAAAACCTGGCTCGGGCTTGCAGACCTTATTCCGAGCAAAGAAACAAATTCCCGAAGAGATTTCACAAAGGCGTCAGTGCAAACCCGACTTGTATCATGTCTGACTAATTCTTCTTCGAACTTTTGCGACAATTCTTCTGAAGAAAGAAAACTGTGGTGTGATCTAGGAGGACATGTGGCCTGCAAAATGCAAGTACCAATTGTTATGAAACTCTAAATGCAGAGAGACCAAAACCAGTATACAAAATAGTAAAAGCACCTGAATTTTCAGAAATAATCTATCAAAATTTAAAGGCGCTCCATCCTTTCCTTCCATTAGTACTGGGTCCATCCCATCATCCCCATAAGTAAATTGAAGTATGCATCCGCTGGCATTTCGTACTGTGTTATCATAATGGACTAATAGATCTTCCAAGGCTTTCATCAGTCTACGAGACATGTAACCCGTACTGGCAGTTTTCACCTGCAATAGACAAGAATATCGTTACAAAAAGGTGGAGCTTCATCTTCTGTGCAGATGTTAAAACACTGTCACCCTTTGGAGAACCATCATGGCTCTCTTTCTATGAGCAACTTTTTTTATATTTTCCAGTCAACCAGGATGAAAAAAAAACGAAGGATTTATGCATACCGCTGTATCAACAAGACCTTCTCGTCCACCCATAGTGTGAAAGAAAAATTCTGTGGCAGTAAGACCGCTGTAGAACGAATTAGCAACAAAACCTTTAGCCTGCAATGGCAAGACGAAATGAGATCAGGGTCCTAGCTCCTACAGCAGTAAATACGGTCCGAAAGTTATTGTAATCAGGCTCCTGTAGGGTGGTGAAGCCTACTACAAATCATTTAGTGGAGAGCAAATGGTTCTACATGTTCAGGACACCTCCAAGGAATGGCTGTTTACTTACCTCAGGTGTTTTGGACATCCTAGGGAAATGAGGAAGACTTCGATCTATAAATCCATCAGGAGCACGGTGACCATTAACTGTCTGCTGACCAACACATGCAACCATCTGACTGATATTGATAGGAGATCCCTTGGAACCACATTGTGACATGATCAAGGGACTGTTTCTCCAATGTAATCCTTCCATACAGAGCTGTATATCACAAATATAATGACAAGATGAGGCATTAGTATTTTGGTACGTAATCAGGATCTAGATTCATTGTCAGTTGAATAAAGTAGACAAACTATCAAACATGTTCCTTTACTATCCAAACCAGCAAAAGGAAACCTAGATTTTTTTCAGTCGTTAACTCATCTGGCTTACCCCACCTTTGAAACAAGAAACTAATGGAACTAGAACGCAATTCATTAATTATGACTGCAAATCAGAAACCCTAAGCGTCCATATGTAAATCACATATGTTCATGCCTAACTGGAAATAGAAGCAACGTATTCACCTTTCCAGTGGCTTCTCGAATTCTATTGAGAATCCCTGTTATATCAGCTTCCAATGATTTTGCAGTATCTAGACCAGCTTTCAGTTGCAGACGTCCTTCATTAAAATCCCTAATTTTGTGACCACAATCCTCATATCCCTTGTTGATTATTTTTTCTCTTTCTTCTCTCAACTCTTCCCCAGGTTGAACATCATCAATTCCAAGGGAGAAGCCATGGATTCCAATCCACCGAGCACTGCACAAAACAAGAAGCTACCAATTAGACAAGAAAACTATTCATTTACTCGATTGCAGAGAAAGGTCACAAAAAACACAGCACACACAAAGCATGAATGGAGAACTGCTGAAATTATTAATCGAGATGGAGCCGAAACGAATGAGCAAGATAAAGATAGATATAAAGATCGAAGCGTTGCTGCCAGATCTAGGAACAATCAGACAGAAGAGATAAGACAATCCCATATGCAGAAAAATGGACTCACCTCAATTTTGCTAGCCGATTCATGCAGACTGCAGCAGCATGGGAGTTGTAATCTCTTAGAAGAATAGAATATAATCCATCTTTGTTTCCATTTCCTGGAGGAAAATATCAAGTGCTCAAAATATAGAAAAAAGTCCAGAATGAACAACTACCTGATGCATTTGCAACATATTGCATACCATCTTGAACTTACCTAACGTAGCCTTCCCCAGTTGTCCTGATATTAGCTCACTATTTCGAAAATAAACCCATCCATCATTTATGCACATTGTTTCATCATTCTTTCCCTTCTTGAAGTTCTTCTCTTTCACATTAAGAGTTACGTAGACTCTAACACTTGCATTTGGACGCAGCAAAACACTAAAAACCTGTTTACCAGTCCAAAGCTCTATTGGCTGCATCAAAAATACATCTGGATAAGATATTAAATACAAGGAAAGAAAATGCTAAAAATGGCAGAAGTAGTCCCAGTGTCCACAACTTATTTAACCACCCAGAGTAAAATATCAAATAACTAACAGAGTTTGAACTCATTGATTAAAATAGAGACAATAATGTCGAACGTCATACAAAATCTAGAATTGACACAGTAACTGCAACTGGAGCAGATTAAAAACACTTGATATGGAAAAAGGCCTTTAACATTATGTGAAAGTAGAAAGATCATCCCATTGGACTGACGTGGATACCCACAAAGTCTATAACCTTGAGCCTCCAGCAAAAGAAAGCTAAGCTGAGATACGCAAAGATAAAGGATTGCAAAGCTAGGAACTATTAACCCTCAGTTTCAAAATCAGCAAGGACGGATTACAAGAAGCATGACAGCAAAAAGCTGATGGCAAATTAACACACACACACACACACAGATAGAAAAATAAGATAGTTGATACTAACAGAACAAGCTATAGCTATCTAACACTCTCAAGCCAGTTGTGGTGCACTATATAGGTGAAAAACGTGCAGCAGTCTCATACCTTATGGATAGTGGGCGTGGGCAGATCTATGGCATCCATGGCATCTCCCATGTAAGAACATATAAGTGAAAAGGCTGCACGGTCATAAAATGTGTCCTTTCTCGTTATCAAATAGGAAGATGTCAGGAAATCCTGCGTTGATGCTACTAAAATTTCTCCATTTTTGGGGGTGCATAAGTTGTTTTGCACCTGATATACCAACCAAGGGAGAAGCAAATTATCACCCAGAACAGAAAACTAAGGAGCAATAAAAAGAAATATTTCTGTCATGCATTATACAGACTAGGAACCAACAGCTCGTATATCAAACACATAGATGGAAAACATTTCCTCGCTTTTACCCTATCATCCCTTCTGTCCATCGAGATCGTTCATATACCCTTTACAAGTGAAAATTTTCTAGCATTTTAAACTCATCATTCCCTCAGCTCCAGAATCTAGATCTTTTATATTGCTTAGGAAAGCCTAAAGGTTCAGTAGAAAATCCATTGGTGGAATTTGTTATCATCTTCTGGTACTTATGTATGTATGCATTAATATGGATATGGGCATTTAGAGTGTTACATGTAGCATTTGATCAAACAAAAAAAAAGATTGTTACATGTAGCCAGTGCATGATTGACTATCTCAAAGAAACTTAATATGATGCTAAGTAAAAGAGAAAGTACCCCCATCAATGTAATAGCCTCTGTTCGAGCCTCCTCTGTTTGTGGTACGTGCATGTTCATCTCATCACCATCAAAATCAGCATTATATGGGTTACAAACTGATTCGTTGAACCTCAACGTTCTCCAAGGCATTATTCTTGCCTGCGGGACAACAAATGCAAAATTAAATTACAATGAAGGCAAGAGAAAAGTATGATTAAGCATTCTAAAGCAGTACTGACCCTGTGACACATGATAGACATCCGATGCAGACTCGGTTGTCTGTTGAAAAGAACAGCATCCCCTTCTTCCAAATGACGGTCAACTATGCAGCCAATGGTCAGTTCATCAGCAATACGCTTGCGATAATCACCGACCAAAGTCCTGAAATAAAATGCGTTAATGCCCTCATATGATCGTTAAACACCCAAACACATGCAAATGACCCTATGCCACCTTTCAGGTGGTATCAGACTATCAGGTATCTACTTCAGTTCAGCGAGAGTGTTTACCTATTTTCTTGAAACAACTCTCAGTGGTTTGATTTAACTTCATTAAGAGCAGAAAAGATGTTAACTGCACCTATTTTTCATTTCTACCTATGTAATTTACCTGTTTGTGCGTGTCTATACTGTCAACCAAACCTATATACGAGTCAGCATAATATACAATTTTATATCACTTTACTGAAACTGAAGATCATTTTGACTGCAAAAGCTAGCTATCTGGGTATATTAACTCATCAAAGATCAGTTTCCCCTCCCCCTCTCTTAAAAACTATTCATCAACCAAGAAGTAACGAAACTAACACACAACAGTACCTTGAAGAACCATCTGGATATCTGACATTTCTGGCACCAGGGTATTTATTAGGGCCATTACGGACGCATTGCCTCAACTTCTCAATATTATGACGGGAAACACATTCAGGAAAAGTTAAGATCCGAGCCATAAGGATAGGAATTCCTACCTGAAAAGTTTAGTTACCTTTGCGATAAGGTACACTAATAATATAAATCACAAAAAAGCAACAATTAAACACATTTCATGATGATAGGTTACCTCTGTAATTTTCAAATTGGGATCAGGTGAAATAACAGTTCTACCAGTGTACTCGACACGCTTCCCTGACAAGTTTGCACGGAAACGTCCCTGTTTTCCTTTGAGACGCTGAAGAATTCCACTCAGTGGCTTGCTGTTTGGCTGGTTTTGAACACCACGGACTTCGCTATTAATGTATTGCGCAACCTCGCTTTGAACTGTCTCCCACACTTGCTAAAAAAAAATCCTCAACAAATAAAAAAGAATAAGAATAACAGAACCAGAAATAATAATAAAAGAAAATCTGAATAAAAACGTAAACCAATAAATCATTTCGAAGTAAGATTTAACAAGAAGAGGGTGCAGAATACAAAAATATAACAGGGGACGAAATGATGCAAAATAATCTCCTTGTACCATGTTTTTGGGCGATGTGGTAGAATGATTTAAAATTTTATGAAGAGAAGCATTGTCTTGAATGATTTTCTTCAATCGCTCTGTTATGTCGTTTTCATTACTGCAGCAAGAAAACACATTCTTTCAAGAAAAATCAACAGTAGAAAATATAATTGACATGAGAAAGATAAACAAAACGTTAGCTAACCTTTGTGTACCACCAATCATAACAGACGGTCGGATTGATAAAGGTGGCACAGGCAAGCACTTTTGGATAAGATTCTCAGGTCTACGGGCAATATAAAGAAGTTCACAGTCCTGTTATCGATTTCAGAAAAGAAAAAGAAAAATCAGCATGACTGAATTATTTGTATATAAGATAATCCCTTTATACTAATGCATATGTTTTGAGAGAGAAGAACATGATCTAATTGCAGGAAACTATGTAGAAAAAGATGTGCATTATAGATTCAAACTCAAATATACCTTGTCACTCATTCCTTCAAAAAGTCCAAGCACCAAGTTAGGATCAAGAACATAGGTAAGAGGATTTATTGCTCCAGTAGACTCTCTTGTATGGGATATTGCGGATTTGAATTCATCAACCTCTCCACCATGGATTTTAGATCGGTCATGACTGATGCCTATACCCATCTGCGCTGCAACCTTTTTTACCATGCCTGAAATGATCAATAAATTAATTATCACCAGGATATCAAATTGAAATGGGTAGGACGAACCAATAACAGAGGTTACAGGATTTTGGCATGGAATATTAGCAGAAAATCCTGAATTTTCTGTTTGTGCTACTTAAGAAACTTATTTGAATGTTTTACGAACTAAATTTTGCATCTAAGATGAAACGGATGATGAATGAGAAAAGAAATCAAGATTATAAAATTATTAACTTCAAAAAGGCAGCATCAAATCGAAATATTTTAGCCAAAAGAAAGTTAAAAATCACACCATTCTGGTAGCCACATTTTTTGCATGTTATAATTCTCTGGCTTGCCATCATACTGCACTTCTTGACAACCGCTTTCGCCAATTCAGTCTTCTTCAATGGCTCCATTTTTGGATTCCGCATCTTCTTCAAGTGATCTTCATACAACTTCTCGTCAATAAGCATGTTGGAACAGCGCTGTGGGGGAAAAAAAAAAAATTGTGAACAGCTGTAGATGCTACAAAGACCTGAAAATAACCAGCCAGTGTTGTAAATTTGTAATGCAAATTAGGCATTGTCTGGATTTTGAAAAGCATTTTCCCAAGAAATAAGTTTTTTATGCTGTACTTTTCTCTACTTTATCCTTTTAACAAAAGTAAAAGGGTCGACTAACATAAAATAGAACAGAAACTAGAAAGACATAATCTAGTAACTCTGTTACCTTACAAATGCACTTCAAAATATCAAGGGTAAAGTTGAAGTATCCAACGTTGTAAACTGGGAGGTCAATCTTCAGATATCCAAAGTGTCCTGGACAATTTTGGAAGTTCCCATGACAGGTTGTGCATATAGACTTTTTGTTTGGAGGACCCTGTACAAACAAAATGAACAAACCATTTAGAAATAATCAATCTTTTTAAAAAGAAAAAAAATATCTCGGATTAGAGAATGTTTTAGAATTACATATATACTGATGCAAATAACTGCAGGAGGCAAAACACAACATAAAATACTTGCCATGGTTATAGGCATAAGAAGTTAAAACCAAAAGATAATAGGTATATATAAGAAAATCGGATACCATTCGAGGATCCAACAAGCCGCCTTCGATGGGTTTAAAATTGGTCTCGTAGTACATATTCTTCCAGACCTGAACTTCAGCGGCTTGCATGATCTCCAGATCAGAAAGCACAGAGAAGTTTATGCTTTTTCTGCAGAAACAATAAGGTCAAAAATCCCACCACGGAAAACAAACAAAACCGACAAACAAGTTTTTGCTCCACAGAAATCAAATCTCAAACCAGAAAATCACATCAGACACTCATGGACAACTCCTTAAGGCACGTATATGTATCAAAGTAAGATCATTATAAGCTCAATCCACAGACGGACATAAGAATCATGAAAAATACAATCTCAATTAAAATTAAGACACCCAACCTAAATTTCATGAGCTTTGCAACAAATATACACTAGCAAAAAGAAAGGAATGAAGATTTGATGCACAATGAGTCGAAATCAACAGTATGATCAAGCTGCTGGAAGGAGCGTACTTGGGAAAATTATTTCAATGGAGTGATATTACTTGAGCAGAAAACCAAAAGAACATACATTTTAAGAGGACCGACATCTTCGATGTACGGCTTCTTAGTGAATTCAATTTCCATCTTCGTCTCCATCCCTCCAATCAAAGCTGCAAAAAAAAACCCAGCAACGAAAAAAAAAAAAACCCGACCAAGTTCGAATCGGCGTCAGAGAAAAGCCGGAAAAACAAAGAAAACTTGGGACGAATCAACTTACGGTGGTGAGGGAACGTGGGTTTAGGGTTTAAGGAGAAGCAGCAGGTCGAGTAACAGGCGGGAGATACAGAACGGCTGGAAAGGGAAGAAATTGGAGGCTCGATGGAGAGGAAAAAAAAAATCCTAGTTGAGAATCGAACTCGCGACCTTGACCTTCATGAGTTAGGGCACTTTACCACAGAGATATTTATTCTAAACATTAAAAACGTTGCAAGTTTTTATATATAACCTATTAGCGGTCGAGCTTTTTTTCTTCCCATATAACACATTGTAGTAAATGGAAACAAATCAAAAAGACAATTCGTAGAAGAAACCAAGGAGACTTTCGTAATAATTTTGACATTTGTGTAAGGCGTTAAGAGGAATTGCCCTAGTTTGTCCAGAGGCGCGACGACCTTCGAGCTTCTTCCGATGAAGACCGTCACCGGAAGAGTTATCAGCGCGGAACCAATCTCCCTCTCTAAGGCGGCTACGATTCTCTCCAGATTCGTTTCTTCTGAGAACGGCGCCTCTCAAGACGTTGGCGCGTACCTCCGACGCGCCGCCGCTGCCTTCACCGAGTTAAAGAGCTTCCACAGAGAGACGAAGGAGACGAAGACAAGATCCAACGCAAGGAATGAGTGGAATCAGGCTGACGAATTCGAGGAGCTGGGTCGAGCTAAGGGGATTGATGATTTGGTTGAAAACGGAGGGAAGGTTCGTTTCCGGAAAAGTGAAGTTGTGAGGGAAGATGAATCAATTTATGGCCGGGAACAGGATGAGATAAAGGAGGACAAGAAGAAGAAGAACAACAACAAAGAAGAAGATGTTGTTTGCGAGAAGGTGAAGGAGAAGTTGGAAGAGGAGCAAAGGAACGAAGAGAGAAAGAAGAAGAAGAGCAAGAAGAATAAAGAAGAAGATGTTATTGACAAGAAGGTGAATGAGAAGTTGGAAGAGCAGCAAAGGAATGAAGAGAGAGAGGAGAGGAAGAAGGAGAAGAAGAAGAAGAAGAAGAAGAAGAAGAGGAAGAGTGATGGAGAGACGGGTTCGGATGAGAGGAAGAGCAAGAAAAAGAAGAAATCAAAGGAGATTGATGGTTGAAGTTGGTTAATTTTGGGATTTTAGCTCAAGGTTGGAGACAATATTGTAGTGGAGTTCAATGGGTTTTTCAAAGTTTTGGGTAAGTGTAGCTAATGATGTCACTTGGTGACAATTTTAGATTGAGAAAGATTTGATTTTGGGAACTCTCTGTTATAGTTTATGTTATCTGCAATGAAGTTATCGTTGTTTTGGTAGTGTGATTTTGCACTTTTTCTTTTACTATATTTGGAACATGCTTGAATGCGAATTGCAAGCAATGTTTAGACTTTGGATCTTGAAGACGAGCGCTTGAACCGTTAACATTCGCTCTAATCTACCTATTGAAATTGTAGAATAAACTAGAAATGTTTTATGTAAACTCAATTTTGTTTTAGGGGCATTTGAAAGTCTGATGCTTGAACGCATAGGACTGCATAATTGCTATGCAGTGAAGTTTTTTTGTATCAAGGAAGAAGGATTTCCTAGTCCTGTTTAACTAAACTTGTGCAAGTACAGATGATCCTCGATCGTCAGGTATTAAATCCGACATGCTTTTTGTCTGTTACAATGCTCTAGTTCCTTGGTCTATTTCATGAACTAACAGAAAATTTGATTTCACAGACATTATCCCATTTGAAGTTCTCAAGAACGCCAAAGAAATAAAAAGTAGTGTGAAGCCAGAGGAAAATAATAGATATTGATTAGGAAGAAATAAGACTCAATTAGGATATCAACATTTTCGGTGGAGGGAGAAGTTTCTTTTCCAACAAAGTGAAGCCATTTTGAAACCCGGCCTGGCGTGTATCTCCAAGTGGCAGTGCATGATTCATTAGTTGATTCAGCTTCATACTTATTGATAAGATGGCTGAATTTGAGTTCACCATACTTTGAGCTTATAAGAGTCTTGTAATCCCTGATGCAGGCTGAGGAAGACTAAGGAGCGCACAGCAAGGAAAATCTGAAACTCTGTGGAAACCGCCACTCTCATGAACTTTCGAAAGAGTCATGTTGTTAACAGATGTACTACTGGGTTTTGGCAGGTGGTTTACTGAAACTTGTGTCCGCTTTCTCTTGCAGATTTTGATCCCTTGTGAATATATAGGGAAGAAAAGGGTAGGTCTCTGCTTGAAACATGAGCCAGAAACAGTATTATTAGTTATGTAAATCAAATGGAAGTGTTAGAGAAGCTCTCTGATTTAGGTCAGTCTTGATATTAACCAGTTGTTGGACCATGAACAGCTAATGAATGGTGTCAAAGATAATCCAACTTCTTTCTAAGACATCCAAAAGTACTCCAGGTTATGGTTTTTCGTAGTGCATATATAGCAGATGTGATTATGGTTCTTTACTTCTTTTAAATAGATATTTAGTCTAAGAAAGTTGGAATAAATGTACAGAACCGTTTTGGATATTGAATTTTGAGGAACCTTAAAAGACTCAATTTTCATCATATATACAGTGTATAGATTCAGATGTAGGTGTTGTATTATTGTTTACATGGACCATCTGATTCAAACGAAGTGTGTACATCTTCAACAGTAGTTGTTACAGAGATTGTGTTAATAAGTATAGATGCAAATTAAATTGTGTATATATTAATTTAGCATGGTATTACATAGATCTACAGTTACAGAAAACAGAGCTGCGCAGCAGTAAATAATTGAACAGAAATTGACCTCATGTCAAATTATTGAACAGGAACTGACCTCATGCCAAACTGATAAATGGCCGGGGAAAAAAACGAAAAAAATGCGTGAAGCTTGGAAGGAAGAAGAGACAAGAAACAAAAAAGGAAAAGGACTTGGATCGTGGAGCAAGAATTTTCAGCATTTTGGCAAGTCTGCAGGAGGAGGAAGAAGTTTCTGATCAGGCTTATCTCCATCAAGAACAAGCCAAGCCATCCTCAGACCCCAACTGGTATGTACTTCCAAGTGACAGTGCATGAACCACACACCTGTTGAACAATTTGTAAACTTGGTTATACTTTTCTTATTAGATTAGAGCAATGTAAATCTGTATTTCTTTGGTTTATATTGTTTCCCTTACCTGGGTTGTCTGCAAGGAATCGAATAGCAGCCCATCCACCAGATGGCACACCGATTGTGTTCCTCTCTATGGGGTCAACAAGATTGAAGTTTTTGGGATCCTTTTTCGGGTCGAAATTCCCAAATCCTTGGCCAACGACGAAGAAGTTGAACCCATGAAGGTGAAGAGGATGGCTTTCTGCACCAAGAATGCTAGTGTCTTGCATCACCAGCTCTACACTGGTGTTATAACGTAAAACCATCAAGTTTGTCCCGGTGCTAACCATGGTGTTGTTAGGTGGAGTGCCTGTGTAGTTAAACGGGACAATGGGATTCCATGGGAAGTTTGGAGAATACACTCCATGAGACTGCCCAGAATAGTGAGATTGAAGGAGAGCTTTTATTGGCATTGTGAAGGAGATGTTGCTGATTGAAGCAGCAAACATTGTGGTGTTAGTAGGACCCTGGCATGTCTGGTTATTCTTATAATTGCACGGGTTAGTTCCCAATCCTATTGTGAAGAAGAACTTCCGATCAACCTTCAAAGGCACGTTTGCCGGGAATTTTTGGCTGTTCAGGCTGCGCAGCTTATTGCTGAATTTGGTAGCAAAATTTGTATCATTCAGAGCAGGAAGTACTGGTGTGAAGAGTTGAAGATCCTTGATAGAGGTTCTAGCATGTTTAGGGGGTTCATATTCTAAGATGCCAGCAACTGTAGAGTTATCGAAAGTTCCTTGACCTGTGACGTATGGCCTAGCAGTCATGAAGAAGGAGGCACTCGGGTAACTTGGTTTGGTCTTCAGCAGGACGTTTGTGGTCTGGCCAGGAGCAATTAAGATGGTATCCGTCTCAAATGGCTTAACATAGATCGCATCAGCTTCAACAACTGTAACAGTGTGATTTGCAATGCTGAAAAAGAGCTCGTCATTAAGTGCAGCGTTGATTAGCCTGAGAAGGTATGTCTTTCCTGGCTTCACTCTCAGTCTGAATGTATCTGTTTTTACATCATTGGTTACCCAGATTATAGATCATATATTATCAAACCATAATTAGTTGTAGAAATCAACAATTACCTTTAGCTGAGCAGTTGTATAACGGACCAGGAAGCCCGTTGATCGTGTAAGCATCAGAGACATTAGGACCACCTCCTGTTTGGGTTGCTTGGCGAATGATTGCCTCAGGGTCTGCGTTGAACCACTCCCCTGAAATTTTAACCATAAAAATCAGTAATAATGTTTCTAAATCCTCATCAGGTTATCAGTCTGTTTCTATTAGTCATCATCCTCACCAAAGATCATGGGAACTTCTTTGTGAGGTTTGGCAAACGGGTAAGGAACACCGCGTTTGGGAAGAATGATAAGAGGACCATAGACTGTTGCCCTTAGCCATGAAATGTGAGCATGGTAAAACAGAGTGCCTCTTTGGCCAACAATGGTATAGTTGTAGACATAGCTTTGCCCTGTCTGAATAGGACATTGGGTTATGTAAGCTGGTCCATCAGCCCAACCAGACCGTAATTGCCTGATCCCATGCCTGAGATTTCACGGATTAAACCAGCTGTTAGTAATCAAATATTGCTCCTAATAATGGTACAAATGTTTAAAGATAATTACCAGTGGATAGAGATATTGTTTGGCACATGGTTAACTACTTTGATCAGAAGCTGGTCACCTTCTCTGGCAATAAGCTTAGGCCCTGGAAACTGCCCGTTTACAGAAACAATGCTCTTTGTGTGGCAAAGACGAGTCACGTTGTGCAATTTTATCTGCCAAAAGCGAAACATCCAATCATCATCTGAAACCCTTTATGTATAATCTCAACATTTACACAGAATAAATAAATCTTTACATACGTCCAGCTTATAATGCCTTGTAATCCCAAATGCAGGTTCAGGAAGAAGAAGAACACAAGAGAAAACAGCAAAGAGAAGCCAAAATGCCATTTCTTATATATCCTTGCGAAATTTAAGTGGACTTGGACCTCGAGGCTTTGATTAAAGCTGGTAAGGTTACTGAATACTCTGCCTCTGTTATATTTCTTTTTTGTTTTGCTGTAGATTGTGGATTCATTGTTTCAACCTTTAGTGTATATATAGGAAGGAGAGTTAGGTGTTTGCTTGAGCAGGAGATATAGAAATTAAAATTAGTAATTGTTTATGTAAAAACAATAAGATAATTGGTAGAGAAGGTCGTGTAATTGGAGACTCTTGATATTGACTAGTTGTTAGAACATATATGAACAGCTTATGAATGAGTGGTGTCAAAGATAAGTCAAACTCTTTGACCCTCTTTAATCTTTCAAAAACTCTAGTTTCCTATTCAAGATTATGGCGTAGATTCTAAATATGAAATGCAAAGTTGCCAATTTTAGTTTCTCAGATATGATAGTTCCTCTTCCTGTTCTGCTTCTTCGACAGCTTTGCCTTTTGAGTATATTAAACTTCAAATTTTATACGAGATAGTAAGTAATTTGGACAAAATGTGGCAGTTAATATCGTTTGATTTGGTCCTTGGCTAAGTTTTGTGTAGACCCAACAAAAACAACTCTTTCTTGATCGACCAGAAGGGTCTATGAAACAAAATTCTGCAAACAATTTAGAACTCTTAATTTGGAAACTTCTAGAAGGGTAACTTTTGTGGTTAGTGGTTATGTTTTTACTAAATGAATTTTCATCATTTCATAAGCATTTTAAGTGATAAGTATTTCATCTGTTTATTAATTATTTAATTTTATTTTGCAGGTGGGAACTTTTTTAGGAGATTAATCGATGTGGAGTTAGTCAAAACATTCGTAAGCTAAAATTGCTTGAGGGGTAAGCAAAGAGAGTGAGATTGTAGCTATCAGAGAAGGTCACGATTAGGGTTAGATATCAAAATCCATGAAGCGTGTTGTCAATATTGTGGATTACAAGAACATTGAGGAAATGTCAAATTAAGGTTCGCAATTTTATTTCCCAAGCAAGTGACCTAACTCCCTTTTAAGTTCGTATCCTCAAAGGCATCCCACTTATACATGCTTCTCTATACTTATGTACATATATTATGTACACCTATAATATTCATATTTGTTGGAATTTTCTTGCAATAATAATGTATATGCAAATATTAGCAAAAAGAAAATAATAATAATTATATGCTGTGTTTGCTTCTTATTTATAATTTGGATGAATTTAAAGGCAATCTACAATGAAAATATGATGTAGACAAGATTGCTAACAAGTAGGTATCAACTTATCCCCTAACTGTGCGAAGTCGGTAATTAAAATATATATAACATTCTAGAAAAGAAAAAAACAGTAAAGAAATGTAGAAATTGAATAATGGTTGAATGGAAAATTTATCGGACACAATGATGAAACACGAGTTCACATCATTAGTACGTACGTAGTTCAAACCATTTGTAGTTTTACCATTAATTATGTCTTTTAACAATATTTAGTTGGTAACTCACAATCGATAATAGTAAATATAGTTATAGATATTTATTTAACTAGACATGTTTCTGTCCCCTGACACGAGAGCTTTATTTTAATCAGGGTTATTCCAAATTATTTGACCGGGTAATAATCTCCCACATTATTTGAAAACGAAATTCTGATCTCTCTTAGCGATTTTCGACTACAGTTATCTAATACATTAAACTAAAAACATATATGACATTTTAGGTATTCAGACATCAGAGAGTCATCACACCAATTTCAACGATCTCTAGTTTAGAGACTATGTAAATACCTTAAACTTACTATCCAAATATCGATCTAATTAAGGTGAAACCTAAATTAATCTTAAATTTACAGACGTTATGTGAATTGCGCAATTATCCAGTGAATACATTAAATGAATTGGTGATCTCTACTAAGTTACTAACAATTTGAAATTATTGGACTTGAACTCGAACTTAGAGATGCTAATAAAACATACTTTTTTAGTATTTAAAAGTGTATATACGCGTAAGATATACACATGATTGGTATGTGAAGCGAGTTTGATTAGATTGGAGGAATTGTTTGTACAAGTTTTTTCTTGTTTCATTTTTTTTTACATATATATTGTAGTTGCACCAACCCTTGATTTCTAATTAAGGCTCCAGCAATATATAGTATAATGTATGCACGTATGTACACATATATAGTACGTTTACAATACGAATATATATATATATATGTACATTAGTGTGGACTGCAGTTACTAGCCACCTTTTAAAGATGTAGCATTTTGCTTATGTTTTCACCTTTTACGTGGATATATAAAGATGGGTTATAAAATTCTCTAAAACCTTTATGAGTACACTTACTTTCACGTAAAAATATATATGCATGTGTCCGTCCATACTCCATATATATGATAAGTTGATAACTCTAATTAAAAGGAAGGTGTTAGCCCCGCTCATTGTTATTAATGTATTTGTTATCCGGTGCATGTACAAATGTTTGTCATCTATATAGACCGGCCGGCTTAGGACTGGGAATTCGGTTAGTTCGGGTAATTCGGTTTTTCGGTTAGTTCGGTTTTCAAAAATCTTGCCGAAAATAACCGAATAAAATATCAGTTCGGTTCGGTTTGGTTATCGGATAGTTCGGTTATTTTTTTTATAACCGAAAATAACCGAAATTCAGTTTAATTCGGATAGTTTCGGTTATTTTCGGGTAATTCGGTTATTTTCGAAAAAATTCAAAAAAAAAAACTTTAAATTTTTTTTTTTTTTTTTAAAGTTCGGCTAACCGATCGGTTCGGCCGAACCGAACCGAACCGAGAACCGAAATTAATTTTAAATCCTACCGAAAATAATCGAACCATAACCGAACCATAACCGAATTTACAAAACTTCGGTTCGGTTCGGTTCGGTTAGCTCGGTTCGGTTTTTATTCTCAGCTCTAGGCCGGCTCAAACAAATTTTGTATCATGTGTACAAATAAATAATATATATATATATATATATATAAAGCAATGTTGGGGTGGATTGTGCATCCCTCTAAAAGCTCTTCCCAAATCTAGATATCGGCCCATTCCAGATCGGCCCATTTCAGTCCAATCCGCATCGGCCCACCAATCAATTGGGAAATCTCATTAAGCCTGATCTACAACTGATGACAAAAGCCCACTGAGCCCGATCGTACGAAGAAAGGGGGTCTACCTATCGAACCTACGACCTAAGATCTAAAATATCTTATAACCACCGCTTTAATTTCTCTATAAATATAAATAGGGGAGCATCCCATTAAAAAAAGGATCCAAAATTATTGCAGAAGAGACCAAACAGTAATCACCGCAAATGACCTGACAGCCTCCGAGCTCCAATCTAAGTCATTGCTTCACCTGGCTTCCGAGCTCGGATCTCCTTAGATCTTATATTACAGTTCGCTTAGATTACCGAACTCGTATCTCCTACGATCTCCCTTTGTAGTTCGTCATCTAAACGATCTATCTTTATCCTTGTAATCGTCGAGTTAGAGTTTTAATAAACAAAAAAATCGAGTTACTTAGTTGCTATACCCATTCAACGATCATGATATTTTTTCACTAGGAAATCCGAAATCATTATAGCTTAATATCTCTAAAGCTTATGATGCGCAATGTTAATACACTGATTAGTGAAAATGAAAACTACATTTTAACTAAATAAAAATAAAACCCACAATCATCACATTTTTCTCTATTTTTGCATATGTTAAAGAACAAAAAAAATATTAGGAGCTGTTTTTATATTTAAGTAACTGCAATAAAATATTATATATTGATGCTGAAAAGTGAAAATCATAGGGGTTTTATTTATAGCAGTTTATTTTTCTCTAGATATCTTAAGAGTGAAAAGTATTGCATCCACCAATAATTAGGAGCAACCAAAAATCTGACTGCGCAATTAGCATTAAGACATAAGTATATATATAATCAACTTTCTTTTAATATAACCTTTGAATAGAATTGATTAATGATGATTAATTAGTTAAGACGATGCTTCACCTCAAGTGCCAAAGATTAGCCAATCTTCAATAACGTTAAAAACAAAAAAGCAGAGTATAAGTACACCCAAATAAAAAAAAATTAACACATTTTCTTGATAAGAATCTTCTTCTTTTTTTCCTGCTTATGATGATAAGAATATTTAAATTAACAAGAATGTAATAAGATTAGTTCTACGCATCAATGAATTTTTAAAAAAGTAATGCAAATTTATTCATTTATTTAATTTAAAAAATCTTTGGATAATCGTATAGAATCTACGTGTGGATATCTCCATGATTTAGCCATACGTACCAAACAACCTATTGCTTAACAAGTTGGACTCTCCCGTACACTTCGTTCTCATATTACCTACTCGACTCCACTTTCATTGCTTTTTTTTCCTAACACTTTTGTTTCACGAATATTTGTATTAGTATTTAAATCAGTGGTGTGCTTGAAAAATATTATTTACATTTTTGGATATGCTACACGAGTATCATTAAAAATTGGTTCTAAACCTGTGAAGTGAAAACTAATAGTTAAAGAAAACAATAAAAAAATATTTAAAAGAAACTATGCTAATAGTAAAATTGCATTTTCTATATATATTACATATTTTATTATTATCTATATTCTGTATTACATATTTGATTCATGATAAATATAATATGCACAACCGTTTATACAATTGTTGCATTATATATCAGGTCCAATGTTATTTCTCTCTTTTAAAAAAACATAGTTACTCAGATTTTTTTAATTAATATTAGTTGATTTGTGTACCTTTTTATAATGTAAATATTAGTTTATTCATGTTGAGTATTTGACTTGTGAAAACTTTGCTAAAAAAAACAACACGGATTTGATCACCGAATTCCCGGCTTCGAACCGGTATGTCTCGGGGGAGTACCCTCACTCCCAACTTCACTATCTTCAAATAGGTTACAAGATACACACTAATACTTCTGTGTGTTCTTTCTTGTTACAGGTTTTCTCACTCACAAAGAAGACAAAAGTGAAGCAAGCAACAACACGTCCAAAAGACACAAAGAAAAACATCAAATAGACATATGTTTTTCTCTTCTTTCTATGTTTGTATTCTCAAGAATTCTCCCATCTCTTCTTGTCTGTACTTCTTCACTTCCTCTGCCTTGTATCTTGTGCAAAGCACAACTTCTGTAACCTCTAACGTGAATGTCGAATGTCTGCTTCTGCTTGGGCCATGAATTCAATGTCAAACTCGTCTGGCCCATGCAAGGCCCACCTTCTTGCTTTGTCAAACCAAAAAACAGAAGCCCAATCCACACAAACTCCACCTTTTGACAAAACACAACAATCCTCTCGTAACCTAATCTCGAGCTTCGCCTCTCTCTCTGCGATTTGAACCAGCATCCGCCGAATTGAAGACTCCATCGGCAGACTACTTCGACGATCCCTCACCTTCTCCGGCGAGCCCGAACGCCGCTGGCTCACTTCCGGTGACTCCTCATCGCCAAGAACCAGTCCCCCTCTCGATCTGATGCTCACAGAATCTTCGCGATCCTTCTCCTCTGTCAGTGATCCGAATATCCGACAGGATCTTCATCGCCGTCAACCCAGACATCCGTGGAGCTTGCTTCTTCTACTTCGACAGCGATTTCCGGCGAGTCCTCGCCAAACTCCACTGGCGACTCCAACCGTGAGTCGAATCGCTTCTTCGACACAGCTCGTGTCTTTCTCACCTCTTCTCATTCGTGAAGGCAACCACGACGAAATCGTTCGTCTCCTCCGATGGCTTCTTCGACTAAGCACGCCGCTGTACCCTCCGAGCATCTCAGGTAAGTCCTACCACTTCCTTCGATTTGGACTTAGGTTTGAGTGGGCCAAAACTGCTTCTTGGGCCTGACCACATTTTCTTCTTGGGCCAGATACGAAATTGAAGCCCACGACCCAACACATAAGTGATTTGGGCCTATCCCAAAATTGAAGCCCAATGCCTTGCCACTCCTCGAGCCCAACATTAGCCAAACCTCCAGTCAACATCCTCCAGTTGACTCCGACGACTTTGACTGGCGTTCTCACCGGAATCACTTGCGTCCTGATAACCCGGTCTTCAGGTAACCTCCTATACCCTTCTGATTTTTCAGAACCTGTGAAGTCCGATACAAATTTTTATTCCTTGCATATCTCCCTTTTTCAGCTTCTCCGGCGAACCACTGCGCCTCCTCAGCTGTTCCACTTTCACCAGGTACGTTCTTCTGAAACCCTCCATTGTCTCTACCAGAGCTTTGAGACACCACGAAACTGAACTTGGTTTCTTTTGGTTTCCTCTCACAGCTTCTCTGACGACCCTCTGCGTCTTCTCCGCCGTACTGATACCAGGTAACCCTCATTAAACCCCGATTCATCTTTGTCGACTTGTTAGTTCGTCTCATGTGCACTGAGCTTCTAAATAACTTCTTCATGAATCACTTGCAGTTCTCCATGGAATCAGCATCTCCTTTCTGCAATTCCAGCCACCTCCAGGTAAATTATTTGCCTCTGCAAAAAATACCTACTCTCGACTTCTTTGTTCAGATTCCCCGAAGAACTAACATGTCTTCCTTTGAATCTGCCAACAACTCCACCTGGAATCAATGCTTCTTCATTGCAGTTCCAGATGCCTACAGGTAACTCCCTTAAACCCATTAATCACGTCTGATTTTTTTTTCTTTTTCTTTATCGACATAAGAATAAACTAACTCTTTCCTTTGTTCTTCTTGCGAGAATACTATGTCGACAGTGGAGTTACCTGGAGCCGAACCCTGCTCAAGCGTTGTTTGGAAACTCGCGGCACGCCTGAGCCTTCTTTCCAGGTACTGCTTTTCTTACCACATATGCTGGAACCTTGCTTGTTTGAACCGTAGGTAGAACTGGATTTCCTGTAGATAGAACTCGATTTCCTTTAGCTCTATCTCCAAAGATACCTTTTCCCAATATCTCTGAAACCTTTTCCAAGTCGTTTCCTTCCACTTCTTTGTTCAAACCTTCCTTTTTACCAGCATTCTTTCAACGCTTCTGATTCTTACTTGTCAAGTAACCATCCACTGAAGATTCTGTCCCATTTCCAGATTCTTCATTTCTCTCCTTAGACTCAATTCCTTATGAACTTTTTGATTCTTCTGACGAAGAAGAGTCTCCACCTTGAGCTGATGTACTTCCTGTCACAAAACCACATAGAGTAGGTCCTTGAATCAGATTCTCACTGAATGTCACCTTCCTCTTCTCCTTTTTCGTTTTGCTTGCTTCTTTCTCAACTCTAGAATGTTCTCCTCACATTTAGCAACCGTGCCTTGTAGATAATACAAACCATCTATGTATTTTCCAGACAAAGCTTTCTTCCTGCCTTTGTAGAACTGAACCTTGAAGCCACCTCCTTCATACTTGCAACCTGACTTCTCTAACATCCCATAGGAAATCAGATTCCTACTCACCTCCGGTATGTATCTCACATCCTTGAGTATCACCACCGAACCATCTAGATTCTGAATCCTGATTTTCCCAATTTCTTTGATGTTACCATGAGTGTTGTTAGCCATTAGCACCATGCCACCATCAAGCTCCTTGAAGTCAAACAATACTTCTTTGTTTGATGTACTGTGATATGAACTGCCCGAGTCCATTACCCATTTTTCCATCGAGTCTTGAGTGCTAACAGTTAACACCATAGGTTGCTTAGAATTTGTTGCAACATTTGCAGAATATGCATACTTCTTTCTTTAAGGACATTCCTTTTTCCAGTGTCCTTCCTCCCCACAGATAAAACAGTCTTTGCTGTTCTTATCAAACATTTGTTTTGACTTCCTTCTGCCATTAGATTTTCCTCTCCAATGATTTGAGCTTCCTTCTCCATTCTCTGACCTCCTTGCTGATCTGTCTCTAGACTCAACATATAAACCCTCATCAACTGATCTGCTATTGTTTAGCAACCCTCTTTGCTTAAACTCAGCTTCCTAGGAATAAGCTGAAGTGACAACTTCATCTACCGTGAGTGTCTCCTTCCCGGTTCCATACTAAAGAGTATGAACCAGCTGGTCATAAGCTGGTGGTAAACCTGACAGCAGTTGAATGGCCTGGTCTTCATCAGAAATGGTGACTTTCAGACTCTCCAAGTCTGCAATAAGCTTCAGAAAAATATCAACATTTTCCTCTATTGTCTTGTCATCTTCCATCTTGTAACACGAAAACTGCTTCTTCAAGTAGATTCTGTTTGGAAGAGACTT
Organism: Eutrema heterophyllum; assembly: GCA_002933915.1. Taxonomy (NCBI): domain Eukaryota; kingdom Viridiplantae; phylum Streptophyta; class Magnoliopsida; order Brassicales; family Brassicaceae; genus Eutrema; species Eutrema heterophyllum. Next base: position 192,389 of record PKMM01019739.1, read on the forward strand.
AGCTTGATAAATCTTTTCAAACGCCTTCCATTGTCCCCTAGCAGTTTCTTCGTGCATAATCTTCCTTAGGATAGAATCACTCAAGCATGTTCCTAGGAGACTTCTTACCCTCCGATCCTTGTCAACCTTTTTCTGATCGATATGGGCAGCCCCTCCTTGCTCTTCAGATTCTGACGAGACAATAAAACCCTCTTGGATAACTGAGAGTAACCCTTGGATTTCTAGTTGACCCATCATCTTGTACTTCCACATTCCGAAATCCTTTTTGCCATCAAACTTATCCATCTCAAACCTTCCTTGTGTTGGCTCCATGTCTAACTGTGTTTTCTTTTCCTTTTGTAACAGGTACGCAAGGAGATACAGCTACTGGAAACTTGCAGCAACTGAAAAACAGAAGAATACCCAGCACACTTTGAAGAAATATATAAGTACCTTGGCTTCTCTCTCACCCTTCTTGAACCTTTGAGACTGTCTTCTTTCAAACCGTGACCTGACCTCTTTAGCAGCATGTGCACCACGCCTGGATGCTCTGATACCACTTGTTGAGTATTTGACTTGCGGAAACTTTGCTATAGAAGAACAACACGGATTTGATCACCGAGTTCCCGGCCTCGAACCGGTACGTCTCGGGGGAGTACCCTCACTCCCAACTTCACTATCTCCAAATAGGTTACAAGACACACACTAATACTTCTGTGTGTTCTTTCTTGTTACAGGTTTTCTCACTCACAAAGAAGATAGAAGTGAAGCAAGCAACAACACGTCCAAAAGACACAAAGAAAAACATCAAGTAGACATATGTTTTTCTCTTCTTTCTATGTTTGTATTCTCAAGAATTCTCCCATCTCTTCTTGTCTGTACTTCTTCACTTCCTCTGCCTTGTATCTTGTGCAAAGCACAATTTCTGTAACTTCTAACGTGAATGTCGAATGTCTGCTTCTGCTTGAGCCATGAATTCAATGTCAAACTCGTTTGGCCCATACAAGGCCCACCTTCTTGCTTTGTCAAACCAAAAAACAGAAGCCCAATCCACACAATTCAAAAGGACCAATGTGAAGAAAGTGAACATTTAGAAGAACAAGAAAAAAAGTTTGTGCATTTGTGAGAGTTTTCGCGATATCAAATCTTTTGACTAAAACAAAATAAAAAACACAACACTTAATACACAGTGTTGGTTGTAACTTGTAAGCAATTGAAGCAAAAGATACACTTGAGGTTTCCTTAATCAAAATGTTACTATACATTTTTACGGGGTTAATTACTTTACATTAAATCACCAATTAACTAATTACAAACTGCATATGGTCTTTACTCCCAATCTGATTAAGCAAAATCAAAATCTGCTTCTTTAATAATTAATATAAGAATTAAGATTAGTTTTGTTTAAAAATTTTCCTTGTGGAAAGTAAAACGAGTGGATGACTCGAGACTAAACTCCTGACAAAGTTCTTTAAGTGGTCGAACCAGTGTTGGACTTCCACAGTAGAACACACCTGAAACCACACATGTCAAGAATTATGGCAGGTATTAAAATAATAGTTTGAATAATTAATAATTTGGAGAAAGTAAATAAAGAATAAAGTTGATCAGAATTATTGAAAAATTAATTACCTATTCGACAAGCTTCGTGTTTGCTTGACAATTCAGAAAAAACCTTCCTCCAATTAGGTCTTGCGAAATGTGTTCGTATCTGATTTGTATTTTAAATAGTTAAGAACTTAAGATTAATTAATTAATTAATTAAGATATTTGTAATTGCTTAAGAGTGCTTAATTAATCCACCGAAAAAAAAAGAAACTGATCCAGAGACCAATTCAAAATTCAACTTGGCTTCTCTGTCAAATTTTTAAAGAAAATTGAACAAGACTCAAAAGGAAAAAACTGAGCCAAAATTCATTTATAATCCTTCGATATAAACTCTTACTCTATAATCAAATGAGAAACAACACCAACATTAAACCATACCAAACAAAGTGCCAATTTGGTTGTTAAGATGGAACACAAACAGAAAGTTAGATTGGACTCTCCCTAATTATTTTTGTGTGTGTCAACGACTCTGGTGATTAATTCTTAACATGACCATTTTCTTTTTTAAATCCCTTCTAACATACATTAAGTTAGAAAACTAAATCCAAATTAAAACCAATTAATCATACCGAACTCTATAAAATGTCAAAATGATTCTATACTTTTTTTAAACCGAAAATGCTAAAACGAAAGCTAGAGTGGACACCTCTAATAACGGTTTTGGTGATTAATTATAAAATATATAAAAAAATGATGAAAGCGTACCCTGCTTTCGGAGACAATGTCAACACCGTTCTTGGCATGTTGAAGTTTCTGAACCATAGCGATTAGGGCAGATCTTGCATCTCCTGCTTCGTACATGCTTGTTAAATAGTTATGCATTTCTATCACATGCTGTCAAAAATCAAAAACATTAAAAATAGATGTTAAATTTTATTACACCAGTTTCATATCTGGAAATCTTGAAAAGTAGTTGATGCATTTCTTAGCACCTACGTAAAAAACTTTTATGAATTGAGAATTTTGAACTTTTATATATCTGTTAAACTTTTTCATAATATATATATATATATATATGTATTTAACATGTAAATTTGCATAAAATTAATATAATAAGATGGATAAACTTACGGTTTTATCATACTCGGCGATGTCATCCATAACTCCCTTGAACCAATCAAAGGAAGCTTGTTCTCTTGTCACCCAAAAAAAATATGCTCTCTGTGGAAACTTCTTGCCTCCTCCACCACTAACACTATCACCTCCTAAGCTCTCTCCTCCTACACTTCCTTCGTACTTTTGCCCCTATATTTTCCAATATTCATAAAATAGACCCCCATTTCTATTTTGTTTCCTTTTTATTCAACCACCTCACATATAGATATATATATATATATATGGACAAAAATGTTTATACTACTTACACTTCTGGGAATCCCGGGTTTTAAATGGTTTAACATGTCTTTCAAGATGCTTATGAATGGAGTTGCCCCAATCCCTAGTCCAACCAGCAAAAGAATGTCGAACTTCTGGTAATTTTGTGCCGGAGCTCCATATGGCCCTTTGATGAAAATTTTTGGGAACCTGTTACGAAACAATTGTTATAACATGTTTTTTACACTTCCGGATTACCGAACCATACATGTAGGATTGTAGGTTGTAAAGAAAAATACATAATAATATATAAACTTACAAGACTTGTGATTCTTCAATGTGAGGATTCACACCTGCTGCTCTTGTTTCCATCCTCATAAGACTATTTGGTTTAGGTTTGGCGGCTGCTTGAGGGGGCTCGCATGTCTACAACCGATTAGAGACAATATTAAAATAGTTTACACTTAAACTTAGAGTTTATATTAGTATAATTAATTAACATGAATAAACACAAATATCACGGCTATACTGAAAATTTTAATTAGGTAAATAACGACTAAAGAGTGACACCTTTGCGAATCTGCTCCTCAGTTCAGTTGTCCAATCTCCTAAGGCTCTTATGTGAACACTTAAATAGTCATCTCCTGGTGCAGAGGTGATGGAGAATGGATGCCTAAATAATATTAAAAATCGATATTAGTAATTACCTAAAAATTTATAATTTAACGTATTTTACTAAAGCATAAATTATTATTTAGATCTAACCATTCGAATTTTGAGAGATCAGGACACTTGACAAACATGTACATGCCACTTTTGTATTTGAAACCGGGGGGTTTGGTCACGTAAAGTGCAAGAACGTTGCCCGAATATACAATAGCCTGTAAATAAAAAATTTAAAAAGGAAAAAATATATATATTTATATATAGAGGTTGCTTTTACTAATATAGACAAAATAATAGCCTTTTTAATTACCTTAATTACGTGGACACGATGGTTATGTTCCTGCAGGAGACGTGAGAAAAGCCTTTCACTCGCGTAAAACAGCATTGGTACGGCCACGTACATCCATGTCTAGATTTCAATTTTACCAACGAAACAAAATTATTATAATGCATAAATTTTCTTATATTAAAGTAAATATCTAAAAACAAATCTTACCGTCTTCTGGTACCAAGGCTTCTCGATGATAAGATAGTAACCATGGATGATGAGAAGAACATAAGCAAGAACCAGCAAATGATGAGCATACCAAAACGCATTAAATCCAGCAAGAACGTTGAACGGTTTAGGCAATTTCACTATGTTCCTTCTAAAATAATGCATCGCGAGTGTAAACGAGAATCCCATGACGAAAATCATCAAAACTCCCGTGATCGAGACTGACGTCATCATTAAACCTAGGTAGCTCGGTTGCGTGTTTTCCAAGGCAGCTCCCGCGTACTTCAAGAACACGTCGTAAGAGCACGAGCTTAACCTAGGATAGTTACAGATAATGTGGAGTACCGTATGGAGCAAGGCATGGAATGCGATCGCATACGCAATCACCTTGTGGAAGTTTATGTTGTCGTCGAATGGGACCAGGCGGTTCAAGAACGTTGACCTAAGGAGAGTTAGGGTTTTTCTACAGACTGGGACCAAAATCAGAGCCATGTTGAATTTAAGCGTTTCGGCCGCGCCTTTAGCGGCGCAAACGCAGCGTCCGGTGATGTTGTAGAGAGGGTTTCTCTTGAATTCTTCGTACTTCCACATGAATAGATAGACGTTGATGAGGAGCCACAAAGTGAGGACCCATAACTTCTTCCAATTCTCGTGCATCAATTCCGCGGTTACCGAAACGTACTTGCTTACTGGCGTTCTGTACCGCTCTGGGATCATCGCGCGTGTCAGCGTTTGCGATTTCTTCATCTTATCCGTATCAGCGTTTGTTACCATTCCTGTTAATAGTATTTCTAACTGCCACATCTGGTAAATGTAAACTATCAAATGGTCAGAACATAAGTCTATATATATAGAGAGAAAAAATATCATTTTTCGAAGGAAAATAGCATTTATACTATTACATTTTGTGTCCATACATGTATTATTATAGATATTTCTATCATTTATCTAGATTAATTAAACATGTTGTCAAACACTAATTATTTTGTAAAAAAAACAGAAAATATAAAATCTCGGAAAAATATTAAATCATAATAGATTTTAGAGATTTTAAGTTGGAAATATCAAACGAGATTGTTTAAATTCCACTAGATTATCTGATTTTAACTTAAATAAAAAAAATATGTTATAAAAATTATTTTAATACATTAAATCTATAAAAAAAATTACCCTATACGCGGTTTAGAATCTAGTTTTAATCAAAACCATATCAGAAATTCGGATGTGAACACATAACAACTGAATAAGTGATAAATAGTTTTTTTTTTAAGTGACAATCGCGATAATAGTTTATTGTGATTTTTTGTACTTCTATATAATACATTGTTAAAAATCATTATATAGACTTCGACCGCTAAATCAATCAGATTTAAAAATAGAAAGAAAAAAAAATTGAACCTCGATGTATCCCTTGTGATCAGGATCTAGTTCTTCCATGATCAAAGAAGCATAAGCCGCAGCGTTCTTTTTGAGGTTCCCGAGGCGGTTCGCGGCTGCGCTCAAGACTATGACCTCTTTCACTTCCTCTTCCGTGAGCTTACCATCTCCGTTCTTGTCACACCTAAATACCACCACATGCAACCTCAACGGTTAAACCAACCGCATTTAGATAAATGTGAAAACGTATAAGATTACGTATACTTACATGTCGAAGAAGATCTGGAGACGACAATCGAGGTCTTTCTTGATCATATCTTCCCAAAACAGCTTGAGTTGTTCTTTGTCGATACCGTTTTCTGTCTCTATTTGTCTTCTCCGACCCAATGCCTCATAAACTTCTGCCGCAAACTCCATTGTATCTCCCATTCCTAGCAATATATATACTATCGACTTTAGACTTTCTTCCTAAACATTTAAAAAATAAATCTGAAAAGAAATGTTCTTTTGTCGTTAATTATTCTATTTGGATTCATATCTCTGATAATAATCCACCTTGAAGATAACTATTTTAAGAAAATAATTACTGCTTACACAAACTTTTTTTAAAACAAAAAATCACGATGAATATTTATGTTTTCCTTGTAGATATCAATCTTTTGATCAAAATCCCTAGCCTATTAATTATTAGTGTTTTTATTAGTTACCAATGCAGACGCCGAATTTCTCTTTAGGCAACTTTCCGTCAACGGAAAACTGATTAAACCGGTTTTCAATCGATCTCCATGCATCTCGTTCCCGCCCCGTAACCGTCCGATCTAGGAACCGTAAGCTCTGGAGTCCCCTAGCCGCGCTAGACGTTGTCCTCTCCACTCTCTGTGGACCCATCATTTTCGCGGGGCCGGGGGCACCCGGAGGCCCCAAGTTCCCGCTTTTCCTCGTGCTCGGAGACCCAAGATTCCCGCTCTTTCTCCAGTTAGAAACGCTCAACGTGCGGATTATCGATCCAACACCGAGGTTCCTTGACGCATTCTTCTTCGGACCACCTTCGTTCTTGTTGAGGTTAACGTCGGGTTCTTTGGCCGAACTATCACCCATTGAATCGATCTCTACACTCTCTAACATCCATTTTGTTGAATCCTCGCTAGGAGTGTTATTTTTCATAGTTATTTTTTCTTTCTCCGGCACCTTTAATTGATTGAAGGTTTTTATTCTATCTTGTTTCTTCTTAGATCGTTTTGTTTTTTTTTTTTTTTTTTTTTTTTTCTGGTTTGATCGAATTATTCGATGTGGAGAAAAAGTAGGAGGAGAGGCATTGATTTTTGTGTCGTTTGTAACATTTTTGTGTTTAGTTTATTTAGTTGAGAATGGAGACGCATGAAGAGCTTACTAAAAATAGAAAGTTCCAAGGAAAGCATTTTTTGAGGTCAAACACACACAGACCAATCAAAGACCTATAAAACAAAAGAATTTTCTGAATTTGACCTATAGTGCTAATAGAAAGTTAATAACATCAAATTAAACTAAACTATACCGCTTTTTATATTGCATTACAAAAATATGTTGTCTTGTTATCAAGAAAAATTGAATCGAAGTGTTTTGTTGTAATATATTTTTTTTTTTTGGATAACCAAGAGTTTATGGGGCGGTCTATAATATTTTTACTTGTCTCAGCTGTACTCCATCATGTAACCTCTTGGATTACTTCATGATACTTTTCTAGTCGAACTATCGACCTCTGCTTGTTGTAATATCGTTGACCCGAAACATATAACGTTTTTACCTAATTTTGAGCTCAAATTCTAGATTAGGCGCAAATGCAGCAAACAAAAATTTTGGAATTTCGAAAGCTTCCACGAATAACAAAAATATTGGTGTCGTGTTACACAAAGACCTTCGTGTCCTAATAAAATATTGCACTGCAAAAGCCATTTCTAAACGAAAATCCTCATGTCCAGCCAACATCGATAAAAAATCCTCTGATTCACAACAAAACCGGCTCACACTGACGCCATAAGATCCGTGGGCAAACGAAACGATCACACCGGATCAGAATGAAGAAACGCGGAAAAAGAGTCAGTGGCTACATCGTCGTTATCACCAGGACACGAGATTTGAGGACATGAAACTTTTTTTTTTGAAAGAATGTTAAATTTATTCGAACCAAAAAAAACGTTTTTACATCTAAAGATGCTAGCAAAGTTTAGAGCATAACAAAGACGTAATTCACAATAACAAACAAGAAATTAGTTTGTTGGTCTTGAGGCAATCCAAAATTGGAAACCATCTTCGTATTTTTTATCTCCAAAGATTCTTATCGAGCTAAACCGGTCTTTCATTCCCTTGTGTATCTTCTTTATCAGCTGTTGTGAAGAGGAGTGGGATTCGGCATGACGTCGACCATTCCTTTCACACCAAATATAATAAAGAGTGATATGGAATAAGTATTTCATCGTAAATCTCCTTAGCTTGCTTTGATTTTGGCATGTTATCAGTGATATTATTTCCTCCCAGACCTGTGTGAAATCCCCTCCAAGTATTCCACTTGCAAGATCAGCCCAAATATGTTGCGTATACGGGCAATCAAAATATAAGTGAGCTCTGCTTTCCAAAGGGTGAAGACAGAAAACACAAGATGTAGAGATATTTTCACTCCAAGTTAGCATGCGGTCACCTGTGGGTAAGCGATTGAGGATCGTGACCCAAGCATGAAAAGCAAATCTCGGAGTGTTGTGGCGGAACCAAACCCCTCTACTCCAAGAGACAACCGGCCTAGCATGGCGAATCTGCTCCCAAGTGGATTTGGTCTTGAAAACCGGCTTGTACATGTCTTGGCTTTGTCTCCATAAAACCACATCCTGTTCTTCCGGCTTATATCTTCTACGCAAAGCTTCAATCTCATCTTCTATCCGATTGAATATTGGGAGACGATGCCTTCTTCTTCTATGGTAACCGATGGCTTTTGCTACTGTTGCCTTTGCATTGAGCCCTATATCGATATAACCCCGTTCGCCCGTTAGATCGACAAATCTTCCCATGGAAGTCCATTTATCAAACCAGAAATGAGTTGTTTTCCCATTTTTAACTTCCATTCTTAAAAAATCATGTGCTTTGCCCCGAATCTTTAGGATATGCTTCCATATCCATGAACCCGGCGATGAACTCGTTGGAACTTTTATAGCCCAAATTGATAACCCTTGAATGAACCGAGAATGAATCCATCGAACCCACAAAGATGTTTTTGCTGATTGAATCCGCCAAAATAACTTTAGAACACAAACCTCATTCGCTTCTCGAATGTTTTGGAGACCTAAGCCTCCTTCTTCCTTTGGGTAACAAACATCACTCCAAGCAACCTTCGCCTTCTTTGGGTTAAGATCGGGACCTGACCACAAAAAAACAGAGCATAACCCCTCAATTTCATCTATGCAACCTCTTGGAAGCCTAAAAGCCGAGATCCAAAAGTTGGTTAAGCTTGAAATTACCGACGTTAGCAACTATAGTCTACCCGCAAAGGAGAGAAACCGTGATGTCCAAGAGTTCATTCTTCTTCGAATCTTGTCTATGAGGGGAGCATAGTCCGTTTTATTCATTCTCTTAGTGAGTAATGGAAGTCCTAGGTATCTAACCGGTAAAGTTCCAGATACAAAGGGAACACTCTCTAGAGTTGTGATTCGCATACCTTCCAAAACTCCTGCAAGATATACCGTGGATTTCTCCAAACTTATCTTTAGGCCCGAGACTTTTGCAAATCCCTCAAATACCGTGATGATTTCCTTCATAGAATCCAAGGCTCCGTCTGAGAAAATCATCAAGTCATCAGCAAAGCATAAATGTGTAAGGTTGAGATCCTTACATTTAGGATGATATCCAATTCTTCTCTCCAATGCTGTTTTGTCAATCATCTTGGACAGGACATTCATGCAAATTACAAACAGGTAAGGAGAGAGGGAACAACCTTGCCTTAAACCTCGTTTGCTTCCAAAGTACCCAGATAACTCTCCGTTAACCTGAACAGAGAAGGAGGCTGATGAAATACACAGCTTAATCCAATGGACAAACTGTGGCGGAAAATCAAGGGCTTTCAAAATTGTCAACAGGAAATCCCATTGAACCGAGTCGAACGCTTTGGAAATGTCAATCTTCATAGCATAGCGAGGAGAGATAGACTCTTTGTGATAGTCCTTAACGACTTCAGAAGCTAAGAGAAGGTTCTCAATGAGGAGTCTATCCTTTACGAAGGCAGACTGATTTTGAGCTATAAACTGAGGCAGAATAAGCTTCAAACGGTTAGCAATGATCTTTGAGATAACCTTATATAACACATTGCAGCACGAGATCGGTCTATAATCCTTCATTTCTATAGCTTCTTCCTTCTTGGGGATAAGCGCAAGAATGGTGGAGTTAACGCCTTTAGGCAAAAATCCCTTTGCAAAAAAAGATTGAATACTCACCACAAAATCTTTTCCAATAATAGGCCACGCTGCTTTGTAAAACTCCACGGTGTATCCATCTGGGCCTGGAGATTTACCACCTGCCATAGCGAATAACACATCGTGAATCTCTTTCCCCTTTACTTCATGTACCAAAAAATTTTGATCCATGGTCGAGCACTCAAAACTCAACAAATCGGCTAGATCCTCCTCCTCCATAAGCTATATGTCTTGTGCCTCCATGTTCAAAAAATTCTCAAAAAACCTCGAAGCCTCAGACTTGATCTCCTCTTGGTTTGTGACAATTTCTCCATTTGATGTTTTGATTTCTCGCATTCCATTTCTTGTCTCCCTTCCTTTCACAGCACAATGATAGGCTTTAGTGCATCTATCTCCAACATTCAGCCAATGTAACTTTGATTTTTGTTTCAAGTAACCTTCTTCCAAATTAGCTAGATGCTCCCATCTTTCCCATGCACCTTTTTCAACTCTCTGATTATCCGTCGTAGGCGAGATCAAAGACCTCTCCTGCTTCTCACATAAATCATCAAAACTCTCCTTCACCTTACTTGAGAGGTTGTTCAAGCTGTCACTTGAAATTTGTTTAATGACCCCTTTGAGTTCTTTTAGCTTCTTGGAGAACCGAAATAAAGCCGAATTTGAGAGAAACAAAGGCTGAGTAGATCCCCAAAAAGCATCAACCGTTGGTATAAAACTCGGAAGGGAAGCTACCACGTTTGTGAATTTGAAAGGTCTTTTTTTTTGGTATTGTATCGACATTCTTGATCTGAATCCTACACCGGAGATGATTAGAGCAACCACCTGCCTCAAAAACACAATAAGAAAGGGGGGAAGCAGCCAACCAAACATCATTTATAAGGACTCGATCCAGCTTCTTACAGATTAAGCAATCAGATCTCTTATTACCCCAAGTAAACAACGGACCATGATAACCCATGTCCGATAGATTACAGTAACGAAGAACGTCTTGAAAATCATGCATACCACTGTCCGAGCCAGAGTAGGATGAAGAGTTCGAACGCTCCTCTCCTGAGATAATCTCATTGAAATCTCACATGATCGTCCATCTCAGGTTTCGGAAAATGTTGGAATTGGAATGGCTTCTCAGATCTTCCCAAAGAAATTTCCTCTCTTCTTCTCGGTTCGATGCATAGACGAAATAACAAATGAATTCTTCTATATCTCCATGAAGTTTAACCAAAACTGTAATCATCTGATCACTCTTAAATACAGGAGTTAACCTTACTGTATCCTTCCAGATAATCCAGATTCTACCAAGACGGTGATGTTCATAGTTACTCATAAAAGACCAACCATGAAACACCGAGGACAAGATCCGCAACGACTTTCCTTCCGTAACTCGAGTTTCCAACATAGCTCCAAACTCAAAACTATTCTTGCTACACCAATCTTTCACAACGCCATGTTTATTTACTTGGTTGAGTCCCCGAATATTCCAAAAGAAACTCTTCATTTACGGTGATTTTTGGTTTTACTTTTCTTCTTTTTCCCTGAACTCTTTTTAGAAGACTCAGTGGAAGAAGGAGTTGTTACATCTTTAAGGTATTTATGGCTGGTTTTTGAAACTCGAGGTAGAAATGCCCGAATTCCTATTCCCGCAGAATCCTCCACACCAGCAGTTCGGACATGCTGACTTTTTACCCTGTCATCTTCCTTACCCAAATCCACATCGTTTTCCTCAATTTCTTTATTATCATCCTCGATTGCTTTACTATTAGAGAGTGATAAGTATTTAGAGTTCGAGGCAATAACAAAATCTCCAACATCCTTACTTATATGCCTTCCCGCCTTGTTTGGAGAAACCTTCTTCCATTCTTTTCCCGAATCAGTTTCCCCTGCCGGTACTATCACCGTTTTAGGAGAGCTTTGAGGCGTCCTTTGAGGAGATGTTCCCTTTATCGGAGATTTATCTCCCAAGCTATTATTTTGTGCAAGATCATTTAAATCAATGTTCTTCTTCAACTTCTTCGAGACTTCCACTTCCACGTCATTCTTCTCCTTTTCTACAAGATCACCGACCAAAGATTTTTTGACTAAACTCGAAAGAGAGTCACACCTTAAAATTTCTTTAGAGCCAAGTTCCGCAAGGCATTCCTTGTTTCTATGACCCCAAATATTGCACAAAGTACAACGAGGAGGGAGCCAAGGAAACTCATAAACAACACATGCATCCATCCCGTTCTTTAGCTTGAAAGTAAAAGATTCAGGGAGCTTATTCGTCAAATCTACTTCAACAAAAACTCTTGCCTCTTCAAACTTCTTTGCCCACAATGTATCCAGATGGAGCTGTTTTGGAACTCCAAAAGGGCTAGTTAGATAACTGAGACCAGCCCAAGAATACAAAGAGCGTGGAACATTCTTCAAAGTAACCCACATTGGGATCATCTTCATTTCCGGTTGAGCTTCCTCTGCAATCGGACTCCATTTTGAAACTATCATCACAACATTCTTGATATTCCACATTCTTCTCCTCAGAACCCTTGCTCTGACATTTGCATCATTGATATGAAACTTAACTGTCGTATCATTAACCGCAAGCACCTCAACCTTCACTGACTTATCGCCTAGTGTCCAAATCTTATTCACCGTCATATGAATAGAGCCGATATGGGGAGCTTTGTCCATGAATTTACCAATTATACAGTCTGCCCATAGAGGTGGGTCGTCAAACACCGAATCCGGAACTGATATAGTATCAACCCCCTCAACTACTTCAACCGCAACATCGAATTTCTGCATACTAGAAGGAACTTTAACAACTGAGACCCATGACTTTCCCGACCCTCCCTCCTTTGAGACATATTCTTTCTTCTGTCCCCGAGCAAAATTCTTCATAAAGACCTTATTCAGAGCGAGATCTTGATTCACAACCTGTGAATCTTCAAATGGTTGGATTTTTTCCAGAGATCCATCAATTCTTTTCTCCAAATCCCTATGAGCAGCTTCAGGATCTGTAGAGGAATCAGACAAAACAGGAGCAGCGGAAGCTGCAAATGCCGAAGGACTGGAAAAGATTTCGCCGACGGACAGATCCCACCTACCTGAGACGAAGACGAATTTGGATCTGAAATTGGAGGATTCAAAGGCAGAGAAGGGTCGTGCACGACAGCCATGGGGAGAGCCCTCATGAGAGAGATGATCAGAGATTCTCGTCGGAGTGCGAGAGGCACAACGATGGTGGCGGCTAGAGTTAATGAATCCTAATCGTCTATTTTTTTGACTTGCGTCTGATGAGAAGAGACCAGGATTTGAGGACATGAAACTACCGAACGTTAATTAGAATGTGTTTGGAAAAATGGGATCGATGCATGGAAAAAATGTCAGGCGAGTCAACCAAAAGCTTCGGACGCTCCCAAAACGCTACATAACATAATATGATGATGCGAACGACTCTACTTTATGTGTAAACTATTTATAGATATATCGGAACATCATTAGTAGGAGTTTCTCCACTAGAAATTTTTAATTTAAGTGTGAACATAATTTTAATTGTGAACACAAATTATATTACTATTTAATTAAAAGGTATCTCAATTAGATCAGTCATAAAAGGATGAAAAGAGTTTTTCATGGGTGTTAAAGTTTTTCATTTGAAAAACTCTTCTCGTTCTCTTTTCCTTTTCTTCCTTTTTATTATTTTTTTAACGTGAAAAATTCATCGAGAGACTCAAATGCCAAATGGAAAAATAGTGAAAGTGAGATTTCAAGACTTGGACCAACTCGAATCGTTTTGGGCCTGAATCGGGCTTTTAGTGGGCCAATACTCAACTCACTTTATTTATGTAATAGACCCAGACATTAAAGCATACTGAATATCATCTTTGAATCCGTAAACGCAGTGATTGTATGTACGACCAACACAAAAAAAAGCGTAGTGAAAATTAATACTACAAATTTAAGAAACCGAAGAGATACATTTCCATTCGACAATGTACTTTTTCCCACTGAAATCAAAATCATGGACACTCTTATAATTAATGGTCTCGATCATGTCCCCTTGATGCTCTTTTCTACGTCCGAACCCGCACGTGCCGTCACTATCCTCGTGTCCAATGAGCTGCAGACACATGGCGGCATTCCCGTCTTCTTCACGTGCCATCCGACCCCTCGTCTGTCCAAACTCGTACGTACCATTAGGTCAGAAGTTGACGATAGAGATCCCTGACCCCTGCCGTCGACAATGCCGTTGATGAGAAGGCGACGGGATCTAGAGTGGCAGCCAACGATTTGCGTAGGAACGTTTTACAGGCGACTCGCGTTTTGAGAGGCACGAGAAACCGTACGTTTTGTACGATTCGGACAAAGATGACTCGGAGTGTGAAAGATTCGTGTTTCGTCGTTGTCAAAAATGATGGATTTAATCGTTGGAACAATAACAAGAGAATTTGGGAGAAGGTTTTCCCGATCATTTAGAATTAATAAATCATTGCAGTACTATATATCTTTTATTTATTATTTTTTTCCGGTTCAATTCAAATGTTAAAATTAATTTCCTTTAATATTTTGTTAACATTTTTGGTTACAATCAGCCCATTAAGTAACGATTACAACCAAACCCTAAAAAGGCATTGTCAACTTTTCCGGATTTATAAGGTGTTATGTTCCGCTAGAGCCTTGTGTATATTGTTCCAATAATATTGGTTTTTGTATGTTCACAGGCTTAGGCTTTGAATGGAAGAGAGGAACAAAGATGGATCAAACGTGGAGTAAACGGACCGCACTAAATCCTCCATTCAGCAAATTTATATGTTGACTTGCGTTTCTTTATTAACCTGAATATTTAATTAGAAACAGTAAATTGATCCACAAACAGATCATTTTAACAAAAGGATTTTGTGTTCCACCTTGAATAGTAATAACATATGGGTATTGGTGTGTTTTATGTGCGGTCGGGTATTATATTTTTAGCTTAACTTTCTTTTTTTTTAAATTATTTGACCAACATAATCAAAAATTTCTTAATATTCATATTTATACTATAAAAATAATTATATGTTGTTTTAATTAATATTCTATGCTATATTATCTTTAAATGTTACCGATATTAATGATATATATTCATTAAAACTGAACCATTTTTTTTTTGTTTTTTGGGTAGTTTCAGTTAGCTCGGGTAAGAATAACCGAAACCGAACAAAAAAAATTTTTGTTTTTTATTCGGATGAGACATTAACTATTCATATTGAACCAAACCGGAAGGTATCCGACCCAATTTTATTTATGGTTCATGAATGGTTCTTAAATGTCTATATCTGAACTATTTGAAACCCAAAAAAACCGACCAGAGAACGACCAGAGAACATATTGCAAATATGTTATGGACAAATCAAAATACATGATCTTAATTTATTTTGTTTATTACCAGTGTATTGTATTTGAAGTAATTTTATGTATAATATATTATACATATTTCTAACCATAACAATATTTATTATATTTAATTCAAATATACGTTATGTACCGTTTTTCCCATTTAACCATATATTTTAAACTGCTTAATCCGCATTTGATCCGCTTGATCTGCATCGTCTGAATCCGCTTTTTCTATTCGGAGCCTAGTGTGAACTTACCTAATTCTATATACGTATAGATATATTGATATTAAGATCGTGGATGTTATGAAAATTTGTTAGTGTTACATGCATCTTTAACAATGTTCACGCAAAATCAACTTGTCCTGTCAAAATTAAAATATATATAAATATATGAATTTAATTAACACATTTCGATGTAGTCAACTGTATGAACACATTAATATTATGATGACACCTAAAGATCGAACAAGTCGCTACTACTCAGTATAATGTATTCACTTGACATTTTTAAAGTTTCAAACCCGGAACGTTTCTTTGCAAATGCACTAATGATAGTGAAGGTTTTAATCATCTATTATATGAAATGAAATATTAAGAAAGATGAAAATGTTTTTTTTTGGGTATGCACTACGAATCCAAACCCGGTAGATTCAATATTGTTGTTGGAGATATTTTTAAATTCCTGATAAGATATTATCTAACTCTTGTAACAAAAATATCTCGAACCTTAAGTCCATAATCGTAAGCGGAGAACAGAGTATGTTAAACTTTTAGTTCACTGTTCGAACCTGGGACGAGTAGAGCTAGAAGCTCCGAGTTATATTCTCTAGGCTTGGTTTTTGCACTATGAATTTTCCTCTTTTTCATATAACAATTAGTAAACCTTTACTACCATGTCAGTAATGTTTTTGCAACGAAACGTTTCGGGTTTATCACCTATTATTATGCAATGTTATTACTTGTGTGTGTATATATATACAAACATGTGTGTGTGTGTTTTAGTATATTACACTATATTTATATATATACTATAAATCTGACCAACCACTGTAAGGTCAGATCTAAGTTGACTTTGCCCCACGTTTTATCAATCAGAATCAAGTAGACTTGATATTCTTCAACTTTGAATTTAATCCTGAAAACTTATCACCTAAATTTTCTTGAGTATTTCTTTTGATTCTCGTAAATGTTTATTGTAACTACGTTTACCGATTTTCCGAGTTTTTTTGTTAACTTATAAATAGACTCCATAAGCAAACTTCTTTCAGTAGATAAATTTGATGACAAAAGATAAAGATGAGTTCATGAGAAAAAAATTGGTAATTTTATTTGATCTGTTATTTCTTTGGAAAATCAATTAAGAAAGAAAAAAACAAGATAAAAAGACTAAAAGGTGAGGAAAGGGAAGAGAAAGAAAAGGACAGTGATGGGGAAGGCTTATCTTAGAGAAGGTGCATTTTGCCACACCAATCTTTCTTTGTCACTGTTAGTCAACTTCGCACCTCTTTTTCCCCCCTTCAAGATTTCATTTTGATTTTGATTTGAATATTTGACATTGATCTTATGTATGTACTTGACAAGAACTAGTGCTTTCAAAATAATGAAAATCGTCTGGATATATATATTTCAGCTAATTGCTAAATACATTAACTTGAAAGTGATCTGAGACATAAACACTAGAAAAACAAACATATATGTTTTAGGATGATTTGTACCATAAACTGAAGATGAGGTTTCAGAAATGTATTTGGTCTAATTGTTGACGGATGTAAGTTTGTTAGGTTGCAAATGAGTTGTCTACCATAGTTTTATGCATGTGATGTTGATTATATTTTTTATTTGCATATTGGTACGTCCATTGTAAATGGTAAATCGTTTATTTGGAAGATTTTAAATATAATGAACGACGATGAGAAAAAAAACTAGATTTGAATTAAAAAAACTAGGTGAATTCTGTGATGTTTCTGTTCTTTGTTTCAAATAGCGTGGTCAACAAAGTAGATAGTAACAAAAAAGCTGGCTATATTTGTTTGGTTGTTACCTAAAAACTAAAGTAATAACACAATTACATCCCGTTGACTTTCCAAATCAAAAGAGGTATCATTACGTTCAAAGCCTAACCCATTTACCTGTTTTGGAAAGTTACTTCTTTATCTTATACACTTAAGAAAATTGACATTTTACATTATTTTTAATTGCAACTGCGCGCATAGCTAAGAGCAATAACATTATTATTCTGCATTTTCAACCGCATCGTAAACCAAATCGATTTTTAAAAAACTTTTTTTAATCATATCCGAGCTGGTTTTTTTACATTATTATTATCATATCCGAGCTGTTTTGTAAACCTATGTAGGTTTTAAATTTATTTAATTATTTTAATCTGAGTTAGAGATGTATGTATCTCGTTGTCAGTGTTAGAACGTTTTGTAATATTGTCTAAATGATTTATATATATATAGTGTATGTTTTGAGGATTAAACCACATATTATCGGTGAATATGTTTGTATGCTCTTATTCTTGTTTTTACATTTTTTTCAATCATATATGAGTTGTTTGGGTATGGTAAGGACGGGGCCTATAGGATTTACTGAATTATAGAAAGTTTATGAATTCATGAGATTTGATCGAGATTTAGATTAACCCCGAAACATGTAAAAAGGGTGTTTTTTAACAGTTTAAAATGTTTATAGTAGTCTATATAGAAGTACGGTGGATTAAAACCGATCATGATCTCGATCGTCAAACAGAAAAAATTTCGAACAAGTTTAAAATAATTTGATCAAAGAAAATATATAATAATAACAAAAAGTCTTTATTATCAAATGACTAAATTAAACCTTAGGATAAAAAAGATTCATACCTACATTCCTCCATATTTTAAAACCTTATTTCACTTTATCTCATTTGCACAATATTATTTCAATTTTCATTCAGTGACAAAGATTCTAAAAATTGAATTTTTATGGTGTAGAACTCTTAAGTTATACAATAATAATTTACATTCGTTTACATAATGCTTCCATCGACTTGAAGTAAAACGTTGAAAGCTTGAAGCCATTATTTTCATGAAGATATAATGTAAAAATAATTATTGTGGGATCAGCCAAACTGGTTAAAAGCCGCTCAAATCACGTATATTTCTATCTAATTAGAATCCAGCTAACAACTAAAACATAACTAAATTACAAACTGGGTTTATAACCTGACTTTATATTACAAAGTGGCCCGTACAACTATTTAGAGAGTCGGTGAAGCCATTTTAGTTATAAGAAAAATAAAAAAATCAGTATGTGGCACGTGCCACTGCGTGAACAATAAAATGGAGAATATGTGAAAATGGTGGAGAAACTATTGTGCTTGTTGACCTTTTTCTCCTTTCCAAAAGATTGGACAAACGCATTGAAACACATGCACGAGTCCTAATTAACAATTAAAAATAATAATAAAACAAATGATGGGATCACTCAAAAACATCTAAATCACACCGTCTTATTCTTTGATTTGTCATGAACATACTTTTCTTTCAACCAAGAAGAGTAACCCTACACATTTCATTTCTTTTGATCATAAACTCTTTGTGTACTCATTGCCTACATTTATGCTACTATCATTGCTTTCTATAGGCATGGACTATATAATTTGCATATTGCCATTACTATTTTGTAAAATAAAATATCTCGCACTTTTTTGGTAATGCCGGACTGTAGATTCGAAATCAGGATTTCGGACTTGCATGTGGTTATAGCCACTAGACTAATACTGCCTTGGACGTAAAACACACCCTGTAGGCCAAAACAAAAGGACATGGTTCTTCAACTTGGTTTCAACTCCTTAAGCTAAGGCCTCTAGCTCTTAATTTCATTGGGTGCAAGATTGTAAGTGGGAGTGATTGCTATTTTTGGTATGATGTTTGGACTCTATATGGACAGCTTTAAAATTCATTGGTGCAATTGGTCCAAGCACCTATGGGATTCCCTTAGATTCAAAGGTTTCTTTCGCGGCCTCAAGGGATGGGTGGAATATTAGAGGAGCTCGTAGTGAAAACGCATAGGCTCTTCTAATTCACTTGACAACGGCTCATGTCTCTCCTGAGAACGCGGACACATTTACTTTGAAAGATGGACTAGGACCCGATAAGGACCGGTTCAACTTTGCTAAAGTGAGGAACCAAATCTCAGCTCCTTTAATTTACCGGAGGTTTCGTGGCACAAAGAGGTATGATTCTTAGGAAATGTCTCCAAACACGCTTTCACGCTTTAGTTGACTTGTCTTGATAGGCTATCGACAAAAGCAAGGCTGGCTTCTTGGGGAGTAATCGACGATTGTACATGTGTTCTTTGCGAAATCTTCATTGAAACGCGAGACCACTTGTTCACTCGCTGCTCCTAGAGTTATGATGTGTGGAGATTATGGTTTCAAAGACTTAATTATCCGTTTTTGGGGTTTGCTTCATGGCCATTGTTCCTGAGATGGCTCAAGAGACCTTACCTGAACCCGGTTGAAACAAGCTCATGCTTTTAGCAGCGCATGTGATTGTTTACTCTTTGTGGCAGCAGCCTAATGATCGCATTTTCAACAACATATCAATTGCAGAAGAAGGACTCTTCAAAATCGTGTACGATGTGTGCCTTGCGAAGAGGCACATTCCAAACTTCCAAGATTCCCTTTCGTTATGGTTTTGAGGTACCTAAAATCTCATTTCTTTTTCTTTTCTCCTTTTATTTCTTTCTCCTTCATGGGGTATGCCCGGAGGTGCGATGTTGCTTAGCTTTCTCTTCATTTCCTTATTGTAAGCGTCCCATATATTGAATACAAACAGAAATTTAAAAACAAAAACAAAAGGACATGAAACATACTCTGTTTGATATATGTACAATACAACAAACACTTAAAGATTCAAAAGTTTATACTATACATTATTTACCCTTATTTATATGTATCTATTCCTACTAAAAGAGAACATTCAAAATTCAAGTTTTGAGCATGCGGTGCGAAAATATGATTTGATCAAATTTGAGTAGTCAGTGAGAGCGAAAACTCAGATACCATGGCTAATCATAGAATATTTTTTTCAACAAGTATTAAGCTTTAATTGGTGATATATGTTTTCGCTATTAGAGCAGCACATACTTAACGACTAACAAATTTGATCATCATTGATAAATTGTGTGCTGTTAGTGATAGAACCGTTTAAAAAATTTTACTCTAAAAAAGTGAAAAGCGTGTGTTACCCCAAATTTTGTGTGGTACACTCAGGTCCGTCCTTCCTTTAAAGCATGTGAAGCAGGTTTGAGGCCACATATTATAAGAATTTTTTTTGGATCACACTTGCTAGTGTGTTTCTAGTTTAGATGGTTGAGTCATTCTTCATACCCCTCACTTCTAACATCAGTCAACGCCCAATTTTACTCTTTTTTTTATTGGCAATTTTCCCTTTTTTTGTTAGTTTTAATTTATTTGTTTTAGATAATTAGAAACTTAGTTTTTCTTTTTGTTGTAAAAAAAAACCTTTTAGAAAAAAGGTTTTTCGAAGTTAAAGCTGATAAAACATTATCTACGATCAGCTATGTCACAAGAGAGGTTAAATGGATTATTAATGATATATATTGAAAAATATATGGTTGATAAACTCGACTAAGAAAAGATTATGAATGAATTTACAGGGAAAAAAGCTAGAAGATCTGTTTTTCATAAATAATATTTCTTTGTTACATTATTAAATTTTTGTTATTTTTAACATTATTTTACTATTTTTATATAATTTTTTAATAATTTTAAAGATCACATTTTTTTTATATGTTTTACACCACTAAAAAGTTCGGTACGATACTGGGTACACTTGTTGTAACACGTTTGCATAAGTCAACAAATTTGTAGAAGTTGAACGGTTTACTTCCCTTGCTTTTATTATAATAAAATTTTATGTGAAACAAAGTATGTTCGATTATTCGAAAGTGTTAAAACCAAATTAGTTAAAATTTAGGGAGTAGTGATTTATACTCTTTTAATGATCATTCAGATGTTTTGGAATGTGTTTGTTCTCCTTGTTCCACACTATCCATATTTATTATGGTGTTCTACTACCTTTTTGCGCACCTCTTATTCTACTGCCACCATCCAGGACCGACCTTTAACATTCATCTCATAGACTTTTTGCTACAGTATTAGTTAATTTAGGATGTATTTTTTTTGTTTTACGCAGGAATTGATTTCAAATACATCATTTTATATATCTTTAAACAACTAGAATTATTTATAATTTTTCAACTATTATATAAGAATAAAATAAAATATCCCCAATTCTATCGTAGTTTTCCTGAACCGTTGACCTTGCTAAAACTACAATAGTTATAAACTTATAATTGTTGGGTGTCAGATAACCAAAGTGGGTTACTGAAGACAGAAACTTGCCACAGTAAACCAATAATTTCTTCATAGTGATAAAGATACAAAACAAAAATAATCTAATATATAAAGAGAGAAAGAGCTCTCAAACGTCGACACGTCAGCTTCTTATTAATTATACAAAAAAATATTATATATTAAATTAATTAATTACATAAAATAAAAATTAAAAAAAAGAAAATAAATGACTAAAAGCGTGTTTCGTGATTTTCTCTGTTACCTCGCCGCCGGGAAACCCATCCAAACTGGCGGTGAGCATGGATCGTCGAGGACGGTGAGCACAGAACCGCCAGTGAGCATCAGAGCGGTGCATCGGATGGGAGCGGCGCATCGGAGCGGAGCGGCGAGGACGGGAGCGATGAGCTCAGAACCGGCGGTGAGCATCGGAACTGGATCTGAAAAAAAAAGACTTAGATCTGAAGAAGATAAGGAGGAGAAGAAGAGAAGGAAGGAGACGACGTGGAGGAGAAGAAGCGGAGGAAGGAGCGGCGAGGACGGGAGCGGTGAGAACAGAACTCACCGGGATGCGTCGATTCAACCACTCCTCTTGCGTCGTTGAGTGCGGAGGAATGCTAGGGAGCGGAGGAGAAGATGTTGTTGACGGCGGCGAGATCTGAAAATAAGGGGATTAGATCTGAAGAAGAAGAGGGAGAAGAGGAAGAAGGAGAAAAGATAAGCAAATTGTTTAAGAGAAAAAAAAAAAATTTGTGTCCGTTAGATTTAATCTTATCAACGGTGGAGGATAAAATAAATTGTGATCCTCGTCTTAATGTAGTAACCAATGTATATTATTTGTAAGTGTTGGATTTTTTTGTATATTATTTGATGTTTATGTGTAAGAGTTTACAATTTAAAATTTAGAGTTTATGAGTAAGGGTTGGAGGTATATGGTTTAGGGTTTATGGTTAAGGGTTTGTGTTTTTGTTTGGGGTTTAGAATTTAGGATTTATAAAAATGATTATATTTAAAGAGAAAAATATCTATTATATAAAATTTGTTTTTGTTGACAATTTTATGAAGGATTCATTCATTGGTCAGTCTCATGTTCTTGAAAATATGAGAGATAGTAATCGTTGACCAAAACATTTGAGAAAAAACAAAGAAATGGATCAAAGGTAAGTCGTCAACTATATACGATTTCAAAAAAAAATAAACATGAGTTCAGTGGACTAAATACTCACAATTAAAGAAATTGAAGACTATTCATAAGGAGGAAGATGAAGTACAAACTTTCAACATGGGCGGAAACAGCAATGGAAACACAATTTCAACTACTTTTTAATAATAATCAATCCAAACGATATTTCGTTTAGTTGGGACTTGGGATCATTAGATTTACTGCGAGACAAAGACATTACATAATCGGAAATAAACCATTAGATCTAGCAGCCTGAATTAATTGAATATTATAAAGTAAAATTTCCAATAGCTGAACAAAGTCAAAGAAAAAAAAATATGTAACTACAAAATAGTTTAAAATTAAAATACTATCGCATTAACGCGGGTTCTCACCTAATAATTATAATAAACAAATAATTCCTATTGGATTGTTAAAACTTGAAACTAGTTATGAACCAACCAGAAAGCTTGCAAGAAAATCCTAATTTTCCCTTTTTCCCAGGCACGTTTCCCAAAGCCGTCGCTCATCTTCTCAGATCTGCTATCACCCTCCGGTCAACGTCTTCCTCATCCATGCTCCTCCGCCTTTAGGTGACAGTTTTCTGCTCGACGTGCGTCGCGCCTTTCTCCGACCGTGAGAAAAGGCCGATGGAGGTTTACTTTTAGCCTTTGCTCTTTCACCGTTCTCTCTTTTCGTCGTCCGACCCTCAGCACCGACGAGATCTTACTCATAGCCCTCTTTTTCCGTTGGTCGAACCTTTAACCGGCGAGATCCTTTTCGGCGTCTTTTCTCTATGTTCTGTAACGAGTTAGCGATGTCCGCTATCACGTTCCCAGCTTCAACTTCGCCGTCTCCGGCAGATCTACTGATGTCTCCATCTCTCCTCGGGATGCAATTCTCTCCGGCGCCGCCGGATCCTCCCAAGCTACCGGATCCTCCAGATCTGCTTCCTCTTACTCCGATGTCGACATCCGGCTCCCTCCTACCCTTCTCAGTTTCCCTTCTGTCCATCGGCGTTTCTCCATTCAAACAGACCGGTGTCCGTCGAACTCTCTTTGTCTTTGCTCCGCCACCATCGTCGATCTCTTTTCCCTTAGCGAGGCAGGGTAGAACCTGCTTCACCCTTACTAGGCTCACCGTATCTAAAACTCTTGCCGATGTTCATTCCGGTCTGGTACCGGTGCTCTTTCCAGTCAATCGAAGCGCTGCTATTTCTAGCCAAACTCTCAACATTCTCTGTGGAACCAAAATGGGCTTGGTCATTGGACTTCTCTTAATGGGCCTTCTCTTCAAGTCTGGCCCATTAAGAATTATGATGATCGTTGCGTCTTCTCCAGCGCCGCTGAGCTATGTTGCTCTTTTGGGTTTGTCGATGTCTCTCTCGCCTCTCCCTCTGTCTAATGCTGGAGGACGGTATCTCTCTTTGGGTTTGGATATGAGTTTTCCTCAAGCCTATGTGAGTGTTTCACCGCGGTTTACCAGTTTTTGTCACCGTCTCATGGGAAGTTTCCTGCTCGGGTCGCGAGTTCGTGGTTATGGAAGCGTTGATGGTCTTGGCCCTGTTTCAGCTCAGCTCGAGGACGGCTGTTCAGGTTATCGACTTCGACTTTGATGATTCTCCTCCTCTCTTTCATGGATTTTGAGACTTTTCCAAGAAACATCATTTCGCCGGCTCCGGCATATCTAACCGAGTCTCCTTCTAACTGCCGCGTGTTGTCCACCGCCAGATACAGTCTTCTCGCTGAAGTTCTTAGGATGTTCCCTTCCGGCGTTTCTCCAGTCAAAGAAACTTTAGGCTTTCTCATCCGAGCCAATGTATTTCTCGTGGAGGTAAACTCCAAATCCAATCAAGTAGGATTTACGTTATTTAAGCTTAGCGATCAAAGCCATCACCTTCCTCCCTTTGGAAGAAACCGGTTTCATTATACTATGGCGATGTGTTCTTCAAACTTCCGACCATCCAGCTCGCTCAACGGCCGTTGTCCCTTTCAAACTTTCGATTCAGCCATCGTAAAAAGCTGATTCCTCCACCCGTCTCTGTCGTTCCTCCACTCATTCGATTAAGCCATCGTAAAAAGCTTCCGCCTCCTCCGCCAGCTTCCCTCTTTTTAAGAAGTAATTTCCTTCCGTGCCTAGTGCCGAGAAACCCTATGAACATTTTTACCGAGTTGTCTTCTTACGTAACGGTCTTGACGGGGCCTGAAGAGACATACGATTTCGTTTCTACGAATATTGGAGGTAGATGTTCGCCTTCAAAGTCCCTTGTGACGATTTTCAGACTACGACCTTGCCGTGAAGTTATTGACGCATTTGAATCTTGCTTCAAATCCGCTGTCAATCTTTCAAGATGATCTATCTGCTTTATGTTTTATTGTTTTGAATTTGGTTTATAGTGATCTTAGAGGATGTTTAATTCCATTACTTTTGAAGTTTAATTGGATGAAGAAAGTGTTGAACCAAAAAAAAAAAATTGTGAACCAACCACAGCATGAACATATAGTTTTGGGTACATTATGCAACAAGGTTTACCACCAAATGGAAAAAGTCTTCGTTGCCATCGATTGATCTATAGATTTTGCTTTTGCATGACCTTTCCCATCAACTTGTGGCTATTTTGCCCTTAAGGATACACAAAATGTGTTTCTAATTAGTCCCCATTGTATATCTATCCACTGTAGGAATCGAGATCCTATGTCCTCGTAACGATAGCGAATTATTATCTATGTCTCCTCTTTATGTGGGGCACCGTATAATTGCCTATTTTATTTTATGGTTTGAAATGTCAGCAACGTTGTTTTTAAAAAATGTCTGCAATGCAATAAATGGTAGATGCATATTTAATACTAGAATGATACAAGGTTGTAACCGAACAAACGGAAAAAATTAGAAAAAAGGGTGCAGCCAAAGAATTAAAATGTTAAAACTAACAATTATAATATCTTTTAGGGTAAAATTGTTTAGATATACAAGCTTTCTAATAGTTTTTAAATTTACAAAATATGAAAATAACATCTTTGATGAAAAAAATATTGGGGTGCGTGCAATAAAAATTTAATTATTAACTAGATTCTAAATTCGCGCGCTGGTGCGGTATAAAGTTTTTTGTAATATATAAAATACGAAATGAAAAATAATAACTAATTTAAGTGTTATTGATTCAAATATGTTTAATTTGTAATTTTTGAATTATAATATATTTAATTAATGTTAGACAACATGTTTAAACAAAAATATTTGTTTGGCAATATGTTCCACTTATTTTTAAAACAAAAATGTTTGGAAACCGATTCTAAAAGTGATTCATTTTAATAGTATATATTTTTGTGCCAAAACACATAGATTAGGAATAGGAACAATCGCCAAAATACTATATTAATACAGTGTCTTTTTGAATCTTGAAAATGGTGTTAATTAAAATTTATATTCGTTAATTTGTTACGAAATATATTATCTTAAATTTGCCGCAAAACTTTTAATATTTTTCGTTCGTTTGATCATCTGGTTTGGATTCTCTATTAACTTGCTCCAATCTCTTATTTTTGATTTCATCACCATGAAAATCTTATTATCAATTTTGGATTCTATAACTATACGAAACTTTTTCACTCTTGCTGATTTTTTTTTCTTTTCTTGATGACTATCCTTATCCATCTTAATTTTCATAGTCGAAAGACTCTGGAATCATTGAATCATAATTCACTAAGCTGTACGTTGTTTTTATATTTAGTTTATAGTTTCGGACACTTTGACTGCATTTTAAAATCTTCTAGTATACAAATCCTTTTCATTTTTTTGCATTCATTGAGTTAGATTTGACGTAATATAAAACGTTTGGCTTCCAGCAATATCCAAACTCTGAGTAAGATTTCAGCAAAAAATGATTAGATAATATAAGGCCATAAGGGTACTGGTTTTGGATTCTAGGTTTTGAAATGGATATGCCTGATAATACGCGTATACCTATATAAGAGGAATTAATAGGAGAGAAAATTTAGTGATGACCATATTTTATATACGTATAAGCAATACGAAGCATCTTTGTTTAGATGATTCTGATGGCCCTACAGAGCCGATCCTCTACATGAAAAAGATGCTTTTGTTGGACCTTTTACCCCATCTACATTTATCAACGGACCCATATTATAAATATAGGATGAAAGAGAGAAGAACAATGATTTCCCTGAATTCTGGGAAAAAAATACGTTTTAACAAGACGACTCTATCTAAGGTATTGGTGAAAAATATATATTATTTATCCTTTGAAAAATATAAACCAAAGTTTTCACTTCAACAAAAAAAAAAAATCCAAAGTTTTCATGGTGATGAATAATATTATTCCACTGAAAAAGTTATTCTACTATTTTTTACATTTATGTTCTTAAAAATATACAAACAGCCAGACCAAAGTGAATTGATACAAGAAATCCATACGTATTTTTTTCGTATTTAATTTACGTATTAATTTTACTTTAAGAAATATACTTTTACAATGTTGATGATGTAACTAATAGAAATTACAAGCATGTTTAATTTTTTTTTTTTTTTTTGTCAAACACTTGATTCCAAATTTAAATAGTCCGAATTACAAAAGAAAAGAAAGAATTATTCATCCTCTTATCTTAATACAATAAAACATAAAAACCATAGAAATGAAAACAGATAGATATTCGTAGAAGTTTGACAGCGGATTTAAGCAAAAGCTTGAATGCGTCGATAGAAACGAGTGCGGATCCAACAAAGTCGGATGCGTCGACAAAACATTCACGGCAAAGCCGGAAAGTTGAAAGTTAGTCACTTTTGATTGTGACTTTGAAAGACAATCCACACCTCGGAAACTCACCGAAACGAGGTCCGTTGCATCTTCTGGCCCCGTGAAGACCGCTACACAAGATAGCAATACGGTTAAGAATTGAAAACGTTTTTTCGGCTCTTCAACCGAAGAAACAACACCTCTCATAGAAAGGGAATTTGGTGGAAATGAACTCTCCTCATAAGAGGAGGAATGTGGAAATGGTCTCTCCCAAAGGGAGGAAATTGAGGTGACTGGCTTCACCAAAATGTAAACAATTGAACTCGATCTCTCTGTCTTAACAGAGGAAAATAAACGGTAAAATACTCCCCATAGATGCTCAAAACTAGCAGTTGCTTTTCTGTATCTTAATAGGCCTTGCCAGCTGTCATTACCCAGCCAAATAATCTCATGGGCCAGACCCAGATCATCAAAACAAGGAACTTTCTTCTCGACGGAGAAGACGATGAATAACGAGGATGAGCGCAAAGGACTTTCACCGGAGGAGAACGACGAACCGGTGAGAAGCTTCACAACAGAGGCGGAGGAGAGTCGCGGTTGAGCAAGCGAGGCTGGTGGCGGAGAAAGCGAGGCTGGTGACAGAGGTGGAGCGGGTAGACCTAGAGGGGATGAGAGATGGAGATGATTTAAAATAGGCGGCGGTGAGGGTGAACGGAGCGGATCTGCAGACAGATCGAGACTCGACAAAGGGACACCCAGGCTTTTGGATTCGATTGTTAGAGCAGAAAACGGTTGACGGGATGAGGAGGATAGATCCGGAGGATCCGGTGGATCCGGCGGAAGGAGATAACACAGAGCAAGAGGTGACGGCGGCGCCAAAGAGAGCAAAACGCGCCGGTTATAAGGAGCCTCAAGGAAGTATGCCGGAGCCGGAAACATGACGGTCCTTTGAGAAGTTTCAAGCTCCATGGAAAGAGAAGTAGAAGCAAACAAAGTCGACGAACTGAACAACCGTCCTCGAGTTGAGCAGAGTCGGAAACAGAGTCCGCAACGCTTCCAGGTCCAAGAAGCTTGCACCCCGAGCAGGAAACCGTCCAGAACCAGCGACAGAGCCAGGGAAGCCGGCGAGGAAGCACTCACAGAGGGTTGACGAAACCTCTTATCCAAGCCCAAATGAGAGTCACCGTCCTCCAGCAACAGATGAAGAGCTAGGCGAGAAGGCCGCGGCGACCCAACCGAGTGACCCTCTGACGACCCAAACCGAGGAGAAAAAGCCGGCGAGACCACCAAACGAAGAAGCAAACCAAAAAACAAGACAGATCCAAAACCAAAAAGCTTCGAACCTTTTAGCACAAGCAGCCGAGGAGAGCAACACGAACAAGGGGGTCCCTTTTCCGGCGGCAATGAGAGTCGACGCCCGCCAGAAAGGGAGAACGGAGAGAGTGAAGGGAGGCGCCTCGGGGGATGTGCCTGATAACACCATATTTTACATCTTTTTAAGATTTAGTTTCATAGGTTTTTTATCCCACATTGTATAGTTTTGGGAACTTTTCATGCATTTGAGTCTCATTTGGTTCTAACTTGCATTTTAGAAGTCCTATAGAGTTTTGTGTCGTTTTTGGCTTGCTGGAGCCTTTTTCAGGTGTTTAGGAGTGCTTGGAGCAGCTTGGATCAAAGGAGACACTTGGAGTTCGAAGGAAGATCGAAAAAGGACCAAAAGGAGCAAAATACACGTCCGATCGGTTGATAACCGATCCCGACAACCGATCAACATTTTCTGATCAAGACGATGTGCCTGAAAGATCCAACCGGAAGAACATCTTTCCCTTTGAATTAGACTGGAAGCTCTTAATGAAAGTTATGCTAAATTGAGTTAGCTTTCTAATGGAAGTAGTTTTATGTCATTCCCATCAGCGGTTCGCGAGATACGTTTGATTTAGTGAAGACATGTTTTTACCGGAAAATGCAGCGGTAATCCGAAGCAGCTGAAAGCTCATGTTTTATGAAAGCCTTCCCGTACCCAGTTTAATCTCAAATTTGGACACCAGATAGACAATTGAGTTAGCTTCTCGTGAGAGTTGGATTCGTGTCATTCAGGGCTGTGGTTCAATAGTTATGGCCGATCTAGTGAAGAGATGTCAAGCCGAAATCGTCAAAACCGATCACCAAGGTCAATGCCACCATTTTAACAAGCGGGATCGGTTATAACTGATCCCCCAATCCGATGCCGGCACTTTTAGTGACCCTTTTTGTATTTAAGTCATTTTTGTCTACTAAAAACACAAGTCTTATTCATTAATTTTGTGTGTGCGACCCAAGAACTCTCTCTAGAGTTTCTTGGGTTGTTCTTCATGTATAATCCACACCTTTGAAGATTTCTTCACTCTTGTTTCATATTATCTTTATTTGATTCTTCTTTTATCATTTAATCGGTTTAGATTTTTGATTATTGTTGTTTTATGAGTTGACTTTTATTTTCTGGGTTTGTGTTCTTCATGTTCTTAGTATGTTTTTGGTGTTCTTGTGAATAGATTTTGTTGGATCATGTTTAGGCTTGATTTGGTTGATTGATGGTTAGATGATGGTGATTTAGGATAATCTATGATAATTCTTTCACTTAGGTTCTTAGGTTGGTTCTTATTGCTAGATTTGATAAGATAAACCAAAGTTTAGTACTACACCTAGATTAGGTAGTTCTAGTTTGGCGTGACAAACCGAACTAAAGCTACACCCTAGGATTTTTGGTCTCGTCCCATGCTTTAGGGAAGAGATTCGAGTAAGCGGTGTTAGTACTAGATTAGATTTGTTCATTCGAGTCTTGAACCTAGGCATTTCACTCCTGACCCGAGTCTAAATGAATTGCTTGAACCGAACCTTTTGTGAGCTTTACATATCATTCACAATTGGCCATTGTAGTTTAGTGTGTTTAGTGAACTAATTGGACTTGTGATTAATGCTCATCGATTATTTTTGATTGCAAACGGAAGTTTATGATAATCGAGTAATCGATGAAGAGATTGATACCACGGGAGTGGATTAGTCTTACGATTGTGTTCCATGTTCTAAGATAGTGTTTAATGCTTCCAAATGATTCATTATTTAATTGTTAATCATCTCTTCGATAGTTTAAGCCATGATTCAACGTTTTCTCTTTGTGTTATATTTTCCTTTTTTTATTTTCTTTCTTGCATTTTGATATCTTTCTTCTTTCTTTTTGTGTAAAACATAAAACCGTTTTTGTTCTAGCTTAGTTTGTTTCTCGTATCTTTGGTGTGTAATCTTTATTCTTTGTAGGATCGATCCTAAAGTGCTACATCGACATACCGTTATGATTACGGTAGTGTGCGCATTAGGTTAATTGGTGCAGGTAAAACACACGAAATCAGTGCCTGGGAGAGAATTAGGGCGAACTCTTTTAGTTGAGATTAAGGGTTTTTATAAAGCATGTTTACTATTCCTAATTTTCACTGTGTGTTATCATATTAATAATATATCACTCTAAAAATATTTGATTTTTTTTCAGAAAAACCAAAACTGAAGTTTTAGTTAGTTAATGATATTTCTTACTTAGGGTCAATGATATGTTTTTACCTGAATTAATGATATTTTGAGTATATATATATATATATATATAGCTCAGTTTGTTTAATTTCGGAGTTTGAAGAAGTAAATTTGATTATTTCCGTAGAGAATCCCATTTTATTAGGGGACCAATTCTCTGACTAATTAAAGTAAATTGCTATACCGTTTAACATTTAAACTGGTATCATTATAAAAAGAGAAAAAAACTAGAATAACATATAAAAATAGCATAATTACTAGACTAACATATATTTATTGGGAAGAAAAAAATGTGTTTTTGTGTCCATTATACCCTTATTTGATTTTGTTAGGAAAAGCGTTATTACGAAACTGCCATTACTAAACTATTTCCACGTAAGCAAAAATTTGATTTATTTACAAAAATGCCACCGCGTTTTTTCAGAATAAGTCTGCGGACCTTTGTTGCAAACTTAATAAATCATAAAGTCTGCGCAGACTTATTATGCAGACTTAATAAATCTGCGCAGATCTGCAAACTTATTATGCAGACTTATTTTTCAACGTTGCAGACTTATTAAGTCTGCGCAGATCTGCAGACTTTTCGACGCAGACTTAATGTGCTTTGTTGCAGACTTATTAAGTTTGTGCAGACTTATTTTTGATTGCAGATTTATTCCCTTTGTCGCAAACTTATGTTCAATTTGCAGACTTATTATGCAGACTTATATAAAATCTGCAGCTGTTTGTTGCATACTTCATTGCTTTGTTGCAGACTTTCGGAAAATCTGCGACAAAAGGACTAAGTCTGCGACACTAAAAGGTCTTACTGAAATAACATTGCTTGTCGCAGATTTATTTACAATGTTGCATATTTGATGTTCAACGTCGCAGACTTATTTGTAAATTGCTTATGTGGCATAAAAAACTGCAGACTTATTTTGACCGTGTTGCAGACTTGTTTTCTGACTAGACTAACACTTTGTTTGTCGCAAACTTGTTATGCAGACTTATTGAATGTGTTGCAGACTTATTTTGAACTTCGAGGAGTAAGTTGATTTTCCTAATAAGGCCAGTAAAAAGTCTTAAATTTACAAATTATGCCATTGCACCATTAGGGTTATGTGCGGCGCCGTCAACCTTTTCTGCAACCCGAAAAATTTCTTCATCGCCGCCGTTCTCCATCGTCGTCGCTGATCCCGTTCTCCATGGTGTTCATGTTGCAAATTATATTGTTGTTTTTCCTTTGTCATTTGTCACAGATTTATTTGTTTTGTTGCATTTTTGTTTTCCTTTGTCGCAGACTTATTATGTGTGTTGCAGTTTTGTTTTCCTTTGTCGTACACTTATTGATAACACCATATTTTACTTGTTTTAAGGCTTTGTTTTCATATGTTTTAATCTCACTTTGTATAGTTTTTGAGATGTTTTCATGCATTTAGGGTCCAATTGAGTCTAATTGCATTTTAGATGTCCTAGGTTGTCTTTGCACTCTTTTTGGCTTGTTTGAATAATTTTCAGGTGTTCTTGGAGTTAGAAGAATGTGGGTAACCATCATGGAAGGTCAATGGAGCAAGAAAGACAAGGAAAACATGAAGAAAAGAGTGTTAAGTGATTATATCGGCCATATGGCCGATAAGACGGGCCGATAGAATCATAAAATGAAGTTTTCCAAGACGTCGCTCCTGTCAAGCAATCTTGTCGGCCATATGGCCGATAAAGAGGACTGATAAAATGGTTCACCTAGTGTTGAATAATACCAGTTCATGTGGGAGTTTGTATCGGCCAAGTGACCGATAGGATGTGGCCGATAGAATCAAAGATCAAGCATCGAGAATATGTGTTTGGAAGATCGACTCGGATGGAAGTCTTCCATTTGGATTTAGCTTTCGAGCTCTTCATAAAAGTTGTCGGATATTGAGTTAGCTTTCCAATAGGAGTGGTTTCAAGTCGTTCTGAGCTGTATTGAAGGAGTTACATCTGATTTAGTGGACACATGTCAATTCTGCCGCAAAGGAGGATGCATCCGAGCATGAAGGCTCACTGGTGATGGTTTTATCGGCCATATGGCCGATAAAACAGACCGATAGAATGATAAAATTGTGTTTAAGACTTTTGGCTTGAAAATTTGGGTCCCTCCACTTTTGTATATAATGAACCTTAGTGGTGCAGTCTCAACAACTCTCCATAGACGAAAATTAGTCATTTTTAGCTTCTTTTTTACTGTTTAAAGTCTTCTTCTTCTCTCTTATCACTTTTTTTCATGGATTATTGAAGATCTACACCATTTTAGTGAAGATTTCCTTACTTTTCTTCCATCAATCTTCTTATTTTCACTATGTCTTTCTTTTGTACGGTTTATATTTGTGATTTAGCTATGTGTGAGTAGTTCTATTAGGATTCTTGGGTAAAGTAGATTAGGGTGATTTTAGGTTTGTTCTTGATGTTTAAGAGGTAGATTACTTGATTTCCTTTCTCATTGAGTGTTCTTATTGCTAGATTAACCTTGACAAAATTGATTTAGAACATTAGGGAATTTCACGTCCGGAAGGTGTTCGATGAAATTCCCCAACGAATTTAATGAGTGTTTTTCATATCTTAGCCAATGGACGTTGATGTCTAAGGTGAATTGTGGTTGATTAGACTTTTGCTTATTACTTGTTAGTCATAGAATCGCGAGCGGAAGTTTATGACGATTGATGACTAAGAAAGGGGTTAATACCATTGACATGGATTAATCTTTAGTAGTGATCTATGGCCTAAGGAGGCAATTGATTGAATGTTTGAGTGTCTAGAATAGATTGAGAATCACCCGAGTCGATTGCTTTACCCGAGAATTCGTTTGTCTAAATTTGATATTAAACGTGTTTAGCTTTCGTTACTTGTTTATTTCTCTGTTTTTGTATGTTTCGATTCGTTCGATAAAAACCCAACCCCAATTATCGCTTAAATTAGATAGCATCATGTATTCTTAGTGTGTCGTTCTTATTTCCCTGTGGATTCGATCCCTAAGTGCTGCAATGACATGCCATTAGATTGAGGCATTGTGCACAACGGGTAATTGTGCGGACCGTAAAAAGTCTACTATCACTTATACGTTTTGTTTTCTCTTTGTCATTTGTCGCAGACTTATTTGTTTGTCGCCGACTTATTTGTTCACCGGTACTTAACCATTTCAGAGCTTGTCTTTTCATCTATCCCCGGCGCAGCAAGACCTTCTATTTCTATTTACAGGGATTGTTTTTTTTCACCGAACTGTGTGAATTTATAGATGGGATTTGATCAAATTTATCAAATTAGGGGAATTAGAGTCATGTCTTGGAAAAGGACTTCGGTTGATCAAAAATGCACTTGGAACTAATGAAAATGTGATTTTATTTCCATGTTTAAAAGTGTAACTCAATGAAAACCGAAACAGAAATTAAATCTGAGCTTAGAGGACGACTCGGGCTAGAGTTTTAAACATCTAAAAACAAGTTTGCAACAAATGAAACAAATCTGCAACAAAGGTAACAAGTCTGCGACAAATGAAACATGTCTGCAACAAATAAAACAAGTCTGCAACAAATGAAACAAGTCTGCGATAAACAAATCTACAACAATAACAACTCTGCAACAAATAAAACAAGTCTGCAACAAATGAAACAAGTCTGCAACAATAACAACAAAGGAAACAAGTCAGCAACAAAGGAAACAAGTCAGCAACAAAGGAAATAAGTTTGCGACATACACAATAAGTTTGCGACTTATTTGTTTGTCGCAGATTTATTTGTTTGTCGCAGATTTATTTGCTTGTCGCAGACTTATTTGTCTCGTGACCTGTTCATGTTCGTCTGCAGAAACCAAATCTAGGTTTTACAAGATGAATCTGCTCATAAAATCAAATGCTAAAAACCTTTGGTTAAAGTCACGGTTCAACATCCAAGCGAGAACACAACCTAGATCGAAAGGTTAAAGGCTTGCGGTTACCTCTCTTGGTGGAATCAATCCACGCGGAGGCTAGAGTTCGGCGCGGCGGCGGGTTCTGGCGGCTAGGGCGGTGCTGCGGCGGCTATGGGTCAAGGGCGGAGTTAGGTTAGGGTTTGCCCAGATTGAAACTTAGACAGAGGCTGAACCTAGGGTTTAGGGTTCGCGTGTTTACCTCTCTCGGTGGCTCGTTAGATGACGGCGGCGTTTCCTGGAGTTTCTGGCGGCGTCGCGAGGCTCGGATGCAGCAGAATCGAGCTTGGCGGCGACTGGGACAGGAGGCGAGGCGAGGTAAGATTTTTTTTTTTTCGTCTGAATAGATTTAAGGGAGAGAAAGAAGATTTTTTTGAGTTTTATTTTTTTATTTTTTTTGAAAAAAAATAAATCAAAATGACATTTGTGTAAATAATTGATTGAAAATGAGATTTTTGGTCTTTTAACAAAAAAATTGTGTTATTCTAATAAACTCAGTTTTCAGGATGTTATTCTAATAATAAAATAAAATAGTAGTGTTATTTTGAGTAATTTTCTCTTATAAAAAAAAAAAAAAAATTGATACCTTTCAACTTTTAAATTCTATCGCTGCAACACAATAATCCTTACTATTGCATAATTACAATTGCATAAACACAATAATTAAAGATTTTAAATTGTAATTATGCAATTTCAACAGTCCGCGCACTTAATAATAACATCCGAGGCTTTAAAGATAGGACCACATACTCTCGTTCGAAAACAATGGATATACGTTTGATTCGAATATGTATAAAATAATTAAAGATAAATATGTCGGCTGATGTGTTGAGTGTGGATTTTTTAATTATAGAAATGAGAATGAAATCGAATGTCTGTTTGTTACGTTACGATTTCCATTTTGGTTTTAACTTAAACTTTAACCACGTACATGTTTTTTTTTTTTTGGTCAATACCGCTCATATGTTTAATTTTCAGAAAAATAAAAGTTCTATATATATATATATATATAT